>CM035418.1:52577106-52634606 GCA_020310875.1 Ceratopteris richardii
GTCCTTTCATGGTTGTCAGAGTTTGATGATTTTTATACTGAGGAAACATATGATGAAAGTCAAAAAGTCAAATATGCTACTAACTATTTAGTAGGAAAAGCTCAACTCTAGTGGAATGTCCTACAGCACAATATAGAGCATCCAACAACATGGAAAACTTTCCAAGATAAAGTGAAGGATTCTTTTCTTTCTCCTCAATACCATTTACATGTTGGACATGCATGGATGACCCTTACATGAAAGGAGGGTGATCCAGCTACTACGTAGATAGAGTGGTTCTGTCAAAATTTACTATGGGTTCAAATGCTTCAAGATGTACTCGAGGATAGCTTGCAGCAGAAATATGAAGATGGTTTGGAGGTTAAGACTGCATTTAAAACTCAAACTAGCCCTTATGAATTTATGGTAATGCCCTTTGGACTTATTAATGGCCGTGCTACATTTGCATGAATGATGAACAACATTTTTCTTGATTATCAATCTTTTGTTCTTGTATTTGTCGATGATATACTTGTTTACAGTAAGAATGATAGTGAGCTGGAGAAGCATCTTAAAACAGTTTTTCATTTACTATGAGAGAACACACTTTATGGTAATCCTAAAAAGAGTTACGTCTTTCAACGTAAGCTAGAATATATAGGACATATTATTTCAAGTGAAGGTGTGCATGCGGATCCAAAAAAGATTAAAGTTATAGTAGAATGGTCTACACCACAATCAATCAATAATGTTCGTTCTTTGCTTGGGTTCACTACTTTCTATAGGAAGCTTGTTCGAAATTTTTCTTATTTAGCATTGCCTCTTACCTTGTTATTGAAAAAGAAAATAAAATTTGCATGGGGACTTACCCAACAACAGTCCTTTGAAAAAGGCAAACATGCACTTTCACATGTTCCTGTTTTACAGTTACCTATTTTTTCACAACCCTTTCATGTTGTTACTGATGCTAGTGGTTTACGAATAGGTGCTATTTTACAAAATGATCATCCCATTGTATTTGAGAGAAGGAAGCTTAAGCCCTGAGAAAAGAATTATAGTACATATGATAAACAATTGTTAGCAGTTGTGCATGCTTTGCGAATTCGGAAACACTATCTTATAGGCTCTGAGTTCTTAAACAAAACTAATCAACAAGCTATTAAGCATTTATTAAATCAGCCCTTAATCTCTTATCGGCATCTTAAATCGCCATCATTCATTCAAAATTTCTAGATCTACGGGGCTATCACCTTCTTTGGCCAGATCTTCCAACCTTTTCAGAATTCCCAAAGAGGAAGGAAGAAACCCAAACCCATGATCCAATATCAGTGTGGTAAAGCTAATGTTGTAGTTAATGCTCTTAGCGGATTTACTTCATATTCTTTTGTTTTGCATAATATTTATGCCATTTAAATTCATTCTTTCCAAGATATGGTTTCCACTTATGCATCTGATTTGTATTTCTCACGTGCATGGCATGACTTCAACAATGGTGCATCTTAATCTGATGAACATTATATATTTCATAATGGTTTTCTTTATTTTCAACATAGATTATGTATAACCCAACCTTTTAAATATTTTGTCATCAAACAAATGCATGAACCATTTCACATGGGTCATCTAGGCATACAAAGCACCATTTTTCCCTGCAAAGATTTCTTCTTTTGGCCACACATGGAAAACGATATTGCACATTATGTTTCTCAATGCATTGTATGTCAACATGTAAAACGTCATCATGGTAAACCATTTGGATTATTAATGCCACTTCGCATTCCGAACGAACCATGGCAACACATTTCTATGGATTTTTTTCATAATGATATGATTTGGACAATAGTTGAAAGGTTTAGTAAATTTGCATATTTCATTCCATATAGAAAATCTTTCTCCACGCCTTAGGTTGAAAAATTATTCATTAAATGTATTTTCCCACATCATGGATTTCCTAAAGTAATGTTATCTCATCGTGATGTTAGATTTTGGAATCATTTTTGGGTTGCCTTATTTCAACATTTTCTTTCTCAAATAGATTTTACCTCTACATTTCATCCCGAAAGTAATGGACAAAGTGAGGCTACAGATAGATCTATTCCTCATTTATTGCATTGTTTTCATTAGATAGTCCCACTAATAGGGATGAAAAGCTGCCACTACTTCAATTTGCTTACAATAACACCACACACACATGACTACTCATGGTGCACCTTTTGAAATTGTTTATGGAAAAAAGCTTCCCATTCCCATGTCACTCACACAAACTGACATTGTGATGGTTGATTCTATTGCTCAAGATCACATTTCTATACTTCACAATGTTCACAACCACATTAGGAAAAGTCAAGAGTGATACACATGTAATACCAATACAAATCGATTAGCTAAGGAATTCAAGGAAAATGATCTTGTGTGGTTGCATATCATTAAAAGACGTCTCAAAAATATTTTGCAACCTCCTAAAATTAAACTTGCACCACCCTATTATGGACCGTTTCGCATTACACAAAAAATTAATGATAAGTCATTTAGATTAGATATACCATCTTATTGGAATATACATAACTCGTTTCATATTAGTTTAGGTTAACAATATAAAGGTACTTTACCACTCACTTCACTTCTTGATGACCCTCCTTTAATTCAAGAACAATCTAAAATCTTGGTTCTTGAGGAAATAATTGATCATGATGTCACTTCTACACACACAGGTACTCAATATCGATGTTTGTAAGTTAAGTACAAAAATCTCTCTATCAAAGAATGTCAATGGATACATGAAACATAATTAACACCTCATTATGACCACTTAATTTCTACATATGATACACAAACACATAAATGTAATTCCTCCATGAACATTTCCATGCATGTCTTTTTACATGGAACATGCTTATTTTTGTCCAAGGATGGGACGTGAGTGGCCATCCATGTTTACTTTTTTTTTATCAACTAAGGTCATTTTCGTTTTCAACTGATAGGCATGTTATAAATTATGGAATGTGTTGAACAAGGCATTCTTGGAGTGTTAATTTGTTAATGTATTAATGTGTTTTGGTGTTTTTAGTATAGTAGCTGAAGGTTTGTGAGGGCATGAAAGGCGCGAAAGGGTGGACATCAATAATCCGACTTCAAGGCGAACATCAATAATCCCACTTATAATGTATTTTGTAAATAAACCCGCATAGAAGGTTCTATTGTTAGAAACAGTTAAAAAGTTAGTGGTTAGAATAAGGGTCATTGTAGACTGCAATTTCTAATATTGAAAGCAAAGGTGTTCTACAAAAGTTACCAACTTTTACTTTCACGCATGCATTTTGAAACTGCTCTCATGTAACCACTATTTTGACATAATGAAAAAATCCTATGAATACATGCACTCTCTAGACTCTGGAAATAGAGTGCACGAGTGGAGATTGCACCCAATATTGCGTTCTCTCTCGTCTCTTTGCATGTCTATTTTTTGTGTGATTTGTGTATCCATAACCTCTGTGTGCGTGTGAGCAAGATCCTGATAACAAGACATGGTCTTAATTCTAAGGTTCTGATAAAATAGTATTCTAGGTTTTTGTTTCACGGTGGTCACTTGCCTATTTTGCAACAAATGAGAGGTATTTTGGCTATGATCTTTGAAGATGTGAAGCGCTATATACTTAGTATGGATCAAGCTCTTTTGTGAACTAAGTTTAATGAAATATAAAATGCCCACATTATGTCTTAATATAGATGGTTATGGATTTAGGGTGGTTCGAAAGCTCCTCCTTATAATATGGTTTGAAACTGCTTCTTAACACTATGCTTTGATGAGACCCCTTTATGCTCAAGAGGTTGATTTGTTTTTGAGGGCAGGAGATGATATGGATGGTGGATAGAGCCAAACCTATTGACATGATTTTGGTAGGTATTCAGGTTTATGGAGATGATTCATTAGGTTTTCTTAAAGGCAGATAGCATATTTTTTGTTATGGCAAGGTTAATGAAATTTTGGTATGATTGTACTTTCATATAAGTTGTTCACATAGAATAGGTATTTTTCCTAGACTGAGGATAGATGATGAACTTAAACATCTTAAATGACGAAGACGGTGAAGACTCTACTTTATAGCTTATGGTGCAAGTTTGAAATTTTATACCTTACAATTAAGGTATATACTCGTGATGTGTACTATAACAAGGTGAGAGAGAAAGAGATGATGAGCTATGTGAAACTTATTAAAAAAATTTAACATATTCGTTGTATTTAGATATTGGATGATTGGTATATTTATTGGTGTACATTAATCACTTACAAATGATTTGGGAATATATACGATCAAAATTTACTATATCATTAGAAATAAGCTCGAATCAAACTAGGTAAGGATGATTAAAATACAAGTAGGCGAACAATGAATCTTTGATAAACGAATGGGAAGATACGATGGCATAGGAATGGAAATATAAGAAACTCCAAATACGGAAAATATGATCTAATCTGATACACTATCGGGAAGATTTTCCCTTATATGATTTCCTTTCATGCCTATCCTCCGCTTTTTCCAAGCATCTTAAGAATTGGTTGTATTTCTCTTATGAGTGATCGGTTTATGCCTCTAATGGAAATATTTCATTGTGGACTGAAACGTATTCACTTGGGTGCATGAACCATTCGGCACATGAATTTAAAAAGCGAAATTGACTTGTGTCTTGGATGGACGTAGTGGTTGATTTGGTGGCATGAGGCAGTTGGCATGTTTTTTCTTTTTTTTTTTGTAAACAAACTAAGCTTTGGATTCGATGGAGACCACGAGTAATGACTGGATATATATTTTGTGTTTAAATCAATTTTTTTTGGAACACTCTTATTTCATTTTGATACACAATGCTGATTTGGACGTTTCCTTCTTTCATTGACTTAAAGAGTATAAATCTCATAAGTGATAAGTAAACATATGGGCTATGATGCAATGCTAAGACTTACATAGACTAAACTTCTCGTATTGATTGTTTCTTGTTTCAAGTCCCTTTTTTCGGTTGAGAGTATGCTTTGGTTCTCAGTTGGTAGTTTGAGTATTGGAGTATTGTGTATAAAGGCTTGCACCCCTGCTACCTGTGATAAAAGTATCATGCATGGCTCAGCTATCCTTCTTTTTAAGTAGATGGTCAAGATCTAACGGAATCGTGACTCGTATAGTACAATAGAAATGCTGGATATTAAGCATGTAAATTCACAAGTGTTTGACACTTCAAAAGCACTTTATAAAGGATGATTTTTATTCTTATTTGGATCACATGTCCCTTATAATATGACATGTTTTTAGTGATTTCTTGGATGGGGTTTTTATGGATTTGTGACTTAGATTTTATTTTGTATGGTCAGCTTGGTTTTCATTGTGGTACAAGTTCTTAGTTCTTTAGAAATCTTTTGATTCCTATTTCTCTAAATATAGCCTTTAACATGAGGTTATAAGTGCCTTGTATAGATTGGGTAGCATGATGGCGCCGTTTGATTGGAATTTCTAGGATTGGTCTTATATGAAAGACATGAATTGTTTTTTTAAGGTATAGTTTGCACAAAATAGGCCCCTTTTGGAATAAATACCAAGCAAAGAGGAGCTAGTTGTTGAGATCCTTAACTCATCTAATTCAAAATTCGAGGAAAGCATTAGCATTTTCTTATTTTCATTTGTATATTTTTTAACATGCGAACATGAGTGCTTTTTTCGAATATGGTACTAGCTAATAGTATGGATGGTAATGTTATATGAACTTTCAAATCATGGATTGTTCTATCATGAAGGTTGAGATTGGATTATTAGATTATTGATTGCAAGTTGGTATATGATTTGCAAACACCTTTTCATACTTCCCTTGAGGTGTTGAGTATGTATCAATATCCTTACTCTAAGTAATTAAATAAACAATAATGTTATATGATCTTTAGACATGGGTAAAGATTGATATCTTCTAGATTTAAAAGTGGATTAAAGGGGATATAATGTTTTATCATTGAGTGACCTAGTTTCTACATTTGATAATGGTTATTTTATGGACTGAATGATCAGAGAACATTTTAGATATTTAAGATGAATTTGACCCATTGAGTATTTTGGGAATGTTGGATTCCATGGTTATTTTATGGACTGAATGATCAGAGAACATTGTAGATATTTAAGAGGAATTTGACCCATTGAGTATTTTGGGAATGTTGGATTCCATATATATTTCTAAAAAGGATGAGAATGAATCTAAGCACTATGAGACGTCCTTGATGATGTCTCATGGTCTTAATTGTTGGAAGAGATGGTGGATAGACTTCAAGAGATGAAGTGGTGTTGCTTGATCTTGATTCACACCTACTAAGAATGATCCTTGGAGAGTGTAGTGGGCCTTATTTGGTATCTAGTGATCACAAATAATCATATATTTTGCTCAGAAAATGATCCACTAATCAATGGATCAAAACAGATAGGCTGAAGCTGATCTCAGAACAAAAAAACTTGCTATTTTTGTTCCTACACCTACTGAATGTTTTGAACAGTTCTCTGAGCACAACAGCAATTGGCTTAATTCCTATTGGGAAACTCTAAGTATCTTAGTAAGATATCAATCATGAGAGAATTCATAAAAAACTAATGGATTACACACAAAGAAAGATGTTTAGCAAATCATAAGATCATCCTGACAATTTCGGGGCTCAATAGTCAACAACCCAGTGAGCAAAGATGAGTTAATATCTCGTGATCTTGAGAAGCAATGGTAATGAAATTTTGTAGAGGTACTAGGCAGTATGCTGAATCTATCATGCTTTAAATCATCTCTAATAATAAATCATGCACTGAGAACAAGATGTGAGAATATCACTATTCAGATGGAGTTATAGTAGACAAATGAAATGAGAATGTAATGGTCATACATGTATTAAATCATATACAAATATAATGTGATTGGAAATCATACATTTCTCAATGTGTGAGAGTTGAATGGGATATGAGTTGAGATCTCACTTCACAATGAATATCCCACAAAATGATCTCATGAGCTTGAGATACATGCAGGTCTTTTTGATCCTCTTCTTATAGTTGTAGTTGGAGACGAAGTTTGAATTCAAATTCAAAGATCTGCCTAAAAGATTCCTTCATCACTCAACAACCAAATGAGTCGTGACTTTTGAGCTTCCTAACTCCACATGGATGTGTACCCCTTTTACAAAGGTAAGTGTGAAGAACCTTTTACAAGACCTTGATCATGTGAAGCCTTGTTAGTAAATCAAGTATAAGCTAATCAACCTAGTATGTGGGCTTGGTCTTAATTGCACCAATAACTCCCCCTCAAGCCTAACATGCTTGGTCTTCATTCTTCTTGATTTATTACAAACAATCATGAATTTGAATCTATTCATTTTTGTTCTATCCAATTACTTTGTGAGTATATTTGCAAATTGTAAATGAGTTGATAAATAAGATAGTTGGAAATCCTTCCTAAGAAATTTCTCCCTTAAATAATGATAGTGCATTTCAATCTGCTTAGTCCTTGCATGATATACAAGATTAGCAGCCAAATGGAGTGAACTATTATTGTCTCAAAATATTATTGGATTGTAATAGTGTATCTCCAAATCTGCATATATATGCTTAAGCCACTTAGCTTCTTGGGTTGCATTTGCCAAACCCCTATATTCTGCTTATGTGGAAGATAAAGCCACACTTGTTTAATTCTTAGATTACCACGATATTAGCTTTGAACCTACAAATGATAGGTACCTTGAAGTGCTCCTTCTATCATCCTTGGAGCCAGCCTAATCTGCATCAAAATACAACTTTATATCTATGTCAGAAGTGAAGGGACAAAACAACCCTTCATTCATTGTACCCTTTAGATACATAAGCACCCCTTTTGCAGCTTCCATATGAAGATTCATTCGTGCATGCATAAACTAACTCAAAGTGCTTTTTCATAGGCAATTTCTACTCTTGTTAAAGTAGCATAGTTGAGACTTCTCACAAGTTGTTGATAACCTCTTACATCATCAACTATTTCTCCTTCATGAGAACTCACCTTATGACTGAGTTCCATAGGAGTACCTGCACTTTTAGTGTTCTCCATATTGAACTTTACCAATATATCATGTATATACTTCCTTTGAGTAATAAATATACCAAAATTTGTTTACACAAGCTCTAAGCCAAAAAAGTAGGTTAATAAACCAAGATCACTCATTTTACATTCTTTCATGAGTTGAGCATTCACTTGCTTAATTCCATTATCATCATTCCCTGTAATCATGATGTCATTTACATAGACACATACGTAGATAACTTCTGATTTGTTCTTATTTTGAAAACAATATTTCATTCACTAAAAAGGAAATACTATCCTCTTTTGATTTACACAATTATATTGATTCATGGAAATTAGACCAAACATTTTAAGAGAGATTGATGGTTGTAAACTTTTCGAAATATGTTCCTCAACCATTAGGGAAAAAAGTGAACCATGCATGGGCCTTGTAAGGATTCCTAACTTTTAGGGATTAATCTTAATATTCTAATTTGTTAAGGGGAGAAAGTGCATTTAATAGAGCAATTTTTAGTAGGCTGAAGTAGGCTTTTTTTTGGTTGAGCTAGGAGCATCTCTCTTTTCAACACAAAGAGATAGAGAGAGACTAGCCACTTTCCACCTCATCAAATCTATCCATCTATATGAATAAAAAAATTACTCTTTTGAAAAAGTATCTTGTTTTGCTATTCATTATTGGAAATGACCCATACATTTATGCATATGCTAGAAGTTACTTCTTTTGTATAAGTTTTAGAAAAAAACACATAAAAAACATACTTTTCAAACCACCTCTAAAAGTTAAGTGCCACATCATCATATTCATAACTTTGGTTGCCCACAAACCTAAATTTTTGAAAAAAACCCGTAGTTTCACTCTTAAACATTGGAAAACATAATTTTGATATATCCTCATCCCAAATCACACATTTTTCTCCCAATACAACTATTGTACAAGCCATTCATGCCATCTTTATGATTCTTTCTATTTTGTGCTTAAGTTTTGGAACATCATGTGCTCACATGTATTATGAACATGACGCGAGCATCAATGTGTGCTCCTTATTCAATGAGTGTGCAACTTCATGTTCCAACAGATTTTGCACCAACAACTAGAGGTCACGATAATGAAGACTCTCAAAATGAACAACCTGCAGCTAGATAGAAGAATATTGATCTTTGGTTCAATGGTGCATTATATCCCATAGTTCCAATGTCTAATATTCATGTAGATTCCATAGTATCTCAACATTTCTACAATTCTTTGTTAGCAATGAAGTTGGACTCCTAGGTTATTCCAAGCGATTGAGTAGCCATTCAACATCTATTGCATATTTTTGGATGCAACAATTTCACCACAACCATTTGAAGATACACACTTTAGAAAGTGCTAGCAAATCTTTAGAAGAGAAAAATAATATACTCCAACAAGATGTGGAAGAAATTGATAGCACAATTATAAAGTTAAAAGCCAATCTAACACAACCAAAAGAGACTCCATTTGGTATGAGATATATGAAATGATCATGTAGTACTCCTTCTATGTTCCCTCTCTCTCTTTGGGGCATGAGGCAGTGGGCTCCAAGCACAGGGGTCAGAACCCACTAGTCCTAAGAAGATAGAAGAGAAAGAGATTGAAAGGAGAGCTCTCAGATGCCTTGGGCTGCAGCTTCGGGGAATGTCCTTTCCATTACATGGACATACTTGAGTTCTGAGCAGTCGTTGCTGTCATCTTTTCTTTGCTATCTTGGTTGTTTTGATACCTATCTCTCTCTATACCCTTCTCTCTTTCCCCTAATCTCTCTCTTTTCCTCCCTTTCTCTCGGTCTCTCATTCTATCTCTCTCTCTCGGCCTCTCATTTTAACTCTCTCTCTCTCTCTCTCTTTCTTTCTCTCTTCATCTCTCTCTCTTCCCCTCTCTCTCTCTCCCTCTCTTGGTCTCTCTCTCTCTCCCTCTCTATCTCTTTCCCTCTCTCTTTCTTCTCTCACTCTCTCTAATTCCCTCTCTCTTTCGACCTACCCCTCTCTCTCTCTCTCTCTCTCTCTCTCTTTCTCTTCCTTCTCTCACTCTCTCTCTCTTTCTCTCTCCCACTTCCCTCTTTCTCTCTCCTTCCCCACCTGCACCTACCCCTCACCCCGCCCCCCCCTCCGACATTGCTCATCCGCCCCCCCCTCCGCCATTGACCCCCGCCCCCCACTCCGCCATTGACCCCGCCACCCTCCGCTCCGCCGAGCTCCGCCCTCTGCCCGCAGCCCCGCCCCCGCCTCTCCTCCCCTCGCACCTAACCCTCACCCCCCCCCCTCCGACATTGCTCACCCGCCCCCCCCCCTCCGCCATTGACCCCGCCACCCTCCGCTCCGCCGAGCTCCGCCCTCCGCCCGCAGCCCCGCCCCCACCTCTCACTCCACCTCCGCCCCCCACCCCTCCTCTCTCCTCCCGCAGTTCCGCCCCCGCCCCTCACACCTCCGCCCCCGGCCCTCACAACTCCCCCCGCTGCCCCACCCGTCTCCTCACCCACACACACGCTCACACATACTCACACACACACACACATTCACACACACCCTCAAACACACACACACACCGGCTTACACACACACCCACATACACTCCCACACACATACTCATGCACACACCACACTCACACATACTCACACACACACACATCCTCACATACACACACACCCCTTTACATGCACACATGCGCACACTCACACACACACCCGCACATTTACACATGCACACTCACACGTACACATACACCTATTCACACACACTAACACGCATGCACAACCTCACTTCCACACACACAAACACACACACACACTCCCACACACACACTCTCACACACATACACCCACACCCACTCACACACACACACACACACCCACACACACACGCACCCACACACACATACACCCACACACACCTCCACCCCCTCAGATTCCGCAAGCCTACCCTTGGCTTGTGGTCTCGGCCTCTGGGAATTACATTGCGATCAATAGCAGTGGACATGAAGATGCTTGTAGTGGGAGCTACTGAACCGAACATCAGAAGTTTGGAAGGCCCTTCCTGGTGTTCCTCACAGGTTTGATGTTGGGAATATCTGGATTTGAAGGACCTAACACTAGTTTGAGCATGGATGACTCAAGAATTCGCAATGGATCCTGGGACATGACGGTGAAAGGGTGGGATCGTGCTAGCCTTACATGTATAGGGACTTTGATTCATGGAGATTGGGGTTGGGCAGTTGCCCTTCGAGGGCATAAACAGGTTAGCTCTTTGGGTAGTGATGTATACAATTGTAATGCAGAAACAGGTAGGTGTCTTAGAGTCAGAGCAGGTGCTCATCATGGTCAAGCTTATGCAGTTGAATGCACTCGGTCTGGTCATTTTGTTTTTTCTGGTGGTGAAGATGGCATCATACGAATGTATGGAGATAAAGCCTCATGAAGAAAGTCAAATATTGGGAAACTAGATGCACGTTTTGTACAGGATGTTACAATTTTTGAGGGGATTGAGACATGCACATCAATGGGTCTTTTCTTTGAAGTACAAGGGCTTACTAGAATTGATGCTACCCCACCTGCCATCCCAATTTCTCAAACTGCATAATTAAAGGACTTCAAATTGCAAAGTAAGAAGGTGAAAAGGTAAAAGTGTATGGTCGAGAGTAAAAGTGGCCGCCAACCATTCACGGTGACTACCTATTTTTGAGGATCTAATTCAAATCAAGTGGAATATTTGACCTACCCCCCAATTTTGGGTGATCAACTGGTGCGTGATCAGTGGACGTGAAGATTCGGCAAGGCCTCTTGGCCTATTGAGACCTATAAAATCAAAGGACTTGTGCTCATTTGGGACATATACATACAAGTACAACATTTCTAGAGTTACATTGACGCGTGTATACGTGCATAAGTTCTCTCTTGCACTTGGTGGTTTCAAGCCTATTGTAGAAGCTACTCTGTAGTGTGGATACAGAGGGTAGGCTTCTCAGTGGAGGGCTATGAGCACTATAGTGTAAGAGAGTAGCTTGGATTTATTTTCCTTTCTGTGAGTCAGTGTGTTGATTAATCTCTATTCTCTTGAGAAATTCTACCATTTATATTGTTCTGAGTTAGCCTGCATATCAATGGCCCTTATGCTGATCTGTTGTACTGAAGTCAATATTTTAAGGGTGGCTTGTGAGCCCTAAGCTTGCACTTTTGAGCATCACTCTGCCCAACCTTGTAATCGATTCGAATTAAGAAGTGTATGGTCTTCCTTGGTCATTGGTTGTCCATATTTTCTGAAGTATTTACTACTCTGTTCAATCCTTGTATCTGCCTGCTCACAGAAATGTTAAAGGGTATACTTCCCTAAAGAGAACCTCCCTTGAGTAGGCGACGTACTGGAAGTGTTAATCTTTAATCTCTACTTTGTTAAAAGCGGATACCCCAGTACCTGCTCTACAGTTTGGCATGCCCGGTGGGACCTTTGCATTTCTGTGAGAGGTGTTTTGCCCTATTGCAACTGCGAATAGGTACATGACCCATACACGGGCAGATAGGGAATCTCTTCGTGTTCGGAGGAGCCTTAACAAGTTAGCCATAAACACGACTAGTGAGTCTACCTCCCCTCTGTCCTCCCTAAATTTATCTATTGATTTGGGTGCGACACCATTGTCAAAAGAAGGGTATAGGAGAACTCTAGACTTCTCCTCAGATACGTCCGAAGAAACGCCAGTACAAATGGAGGATCTTTCTCATTTGCTCTCCAGATTAAACATCAAATTCCCTACCTTCAAGGGACATGCTTATGAGGATGCTGATGATCATGTGAGGAGATTCATCTCTTTATGTCGTGGGCGAGGTCTGCAGAATAGAGAAGATGCAATGTTAGCACTTTTTCCATCCACATTGGAGGGTCTTGCAGATAAATGGTATAGTCAATATGGAGATGGCCATTTCACTACATGGGAGGCTTTGAAGGTGGCATTCTCACAGACATTCCGACCAAGTGATTCCTCAGAAAGAGCTCTAGATCAGCTAGAGAATTTGAAGCTAAGATCAGGTGAATCTTTTCATGAACTTCACACTAGAACAAAAGCACTTGTTGCACGTCTGCCACATGCTCCAGGTGACTTTTTGGTTAAAAAGTGGATAGAGAAGGCTCTGCCCAGGTCATCTCAGCAGAAGCTTCGTGAGTCTCTTAGATTGGATGCCACCCTCAATGATTTTGTTGCAGCGGCATCACGCATTGAAGAAGCAAGGCAACATTTTGAAGGGGATACACAACCTAAGTATGCTGCAGATCTGGATCCTATTGAGCAACTGAGGAGGGAATTGGAAGCATTGAAAATGCAACAAAATCAACAAGAACAGAAAGTCTTGCCACCACTGCGTCGCACTGTGATGAAGTAGCTCAACTTCGCCGAGAGTTAGAAGATTTGAAGACCACTCAGGATATAAGGAGACAAGTTTGGTGTACAATCTGTAACAACAATGGACATTCCAATGCTAATTGCCCTATTAAGGTAAGTTGTCAATTTTGTGGAAAAGATGGTCATGAAGCCAGAGATTGTTATTACCTCAAGGGTACATAGCAGAGAGGTAACCCTCAAACTTTGGATTCATACTATGCTAGTACTTCAAATACATCTAATAGAGAGGAGAATAGGACTGCAAAGCCTAGATATAATAGACCCTTGATGTGCTATCGTTGTGGTGAATATGGCCACATGCAAAATAGGTGTTCTCTTCCAGAAGATGCACCTGCTTGTCAACATTGTCCAGAGGCCAAGGATCATTATACTAAAGATTGCCCAAGAGGTCGTCCTGCTCCAATTCATATGATTGCAGTCTCTCCACATGAAGAAGGAAAAACCACTCAGACTTATGCTGTTTCATCCTCTGCAATGCCCATGATGACTAGAGCTAGGCAAGCAGCTGCAACCCAGAGAGATGAACAACAAGGATTTCAGGATAAAGAGGAGGAAAAGGAGTCTGGATGGAAGGACCAAGCACAAATTGAAGGAGCTTATAATAAGATGACTACTTCTCTAAAGGGCCAACCAACAAGTCTGCAAGAAAACACTCAGGAGGTAAACATTGAGCAGATCTTGAAAGGTATTCATCACAAGGTTAGTCTATATGAACTTATAAGGATGGATTCAAAAATAAGAAGTGACTTACTGAAGATTATACACTGCTCACTTGGTCCAATCACCTAGTATAGATGGTTTCATGGTTGATTTTCCTCCTGCACCCTTAGCAGACTACCAAAGTTCGAGATTATCAGTTTGTATAAAGGATGAAGCTCTTACAGGTGTGATCATAGATGGAGGCTTTAGTATGAATTTGATGCCAGATTTTACAATGAAGAAGCTGAAATTGAACCCCACCAAGTTGGCACCATTCACGGTTACATTGGCAGATCAACATCGGGTTGCGCCACTTGGAATTATTGAAAAGGTATTGATGGTAGTACAGGGTTGCCACTTTGTGTTGGATTTTGTTGTTATTACACTTCCATAGGAGACTTCCTATCCTTTGCTCCTAGGGAGACCTTGGCTGAGACAAGCAAAAGCTCTACAAGATTGGGGAAAAAATAAACTATGGATTTCAACAAATACCAATAGCCAACTGCAACTACATTTGGAAGAAGGATTCGACTCAGGAAAAACTAGTGGATATACTGTGGACACTCAGGTAATGCCCTCTCTACCCCAAGAAGAGGATACATTGTTAAATTGGATGATGGGAAGTGCAGAGTGTTGCACAGTGGAGATTAATGAAATTGAGGAAGAAGTTGCAGATAAGGTAATTACAGGAAAGGGCAATGAAGACCACAAGATGTTGGAGAATGAGCAATTGCAGGAAAGCACAAGCCTTGAGGAAGCAACCCAGATAAAAGTATCAGAGGTAGAATATTTTGAATCTGAGGGCAGAGAAGATCTTCCTTTCTTAGATATACCTCAAGGATGGATGGAAGAACATGTTGCAGAATATAAATTAAACTCCACTCCTGCATATAGTGGAGATGATTTATCAAACAAGGCCAGTCCTGAAACATTGGTTCAAGAAGTAAATTTAGGGGATGAAGAGAACCCTCAAGTAGTCCATTTGGCATCCTGGTTGTGGCATTATCCTAATTTACTACAGAAGGTAACTTCTTTGCTCTTTACTTACAAAAGTGTCGTCGCATGGTCCTACAAAGATCTAACAGGAATACCAGAAGAGCTTGGATTACATCGGATACCCTTGGTTGAGGGAGTTGCACCTGTAAGAAGTAGGCCATATGGACTCAATCCGAAGTATGCAGAGGCGGTAAAAGCAGAGATTACAAAACTAGAAGAAGCAGGTATAATTGTGCCAGTAGAACATTCCAGGTGGCTTTCTTCTATGGTTATTGTGCCGAAGAAAAATAGTGGAAAAATAAGGGTATGTGTTGATTTTCGTGCTTTGAATAAAGCGACTATTCAAGATGGATTTCCTCAGCCCTTCACAGAGCAAGTACTTGAAGAGGTAGCTGGTCACACTTTGTATAGTTTCTTGGATGGTTTTAGTGGCTACAATCAGATAGTGATCCATCCTGATGATAGGGACAAAACAGCCTTTGTCACTCCCTGGGGCACTTATGTCTATACTCGAATGGCTTTTGGTTTGAAGAATGCACCGGCTTCATTTAATAGAATGATGTATCTGATATTGGGCAAATGGTTAACAACCTTTCTACGCATTTTCATGGATGACTTTTCAGTATTTTCAGGTACAGATGGAAGGGAAGCAGTTCAAGATTTTCATGACCATTTGGAAAATCTAAAAGAAATTTTTGAGCAATGTCTCAAAACAGGTTTGAAATTGAATCCTGATAAATGTCACTTTTTGGTCACTAAGGGCACTCTTCTTGGTCACATAGTATCTGCTGAAGGTATAACTGTTGACCCTGCAAAGGTTACAGCTATTCTTTCCATGCCAATTCCACAAAGCCCAAAGGAAGTGCAAAGTTTCTTGGGCCATGCAAGGTATCATAGAAGATTCATTAGGATGTATTCGGAAATTGCTAAGCCCTTGTCAAGGCTTACCAGCAAAAAGATCCCTTTCTCATGGAGTGCTGAAGCTGACAAAGCATTTTGTGAACTAAAGTTGAGGCTATGTACTAATTGGTCATTGGAATTTCATGTGCATACAGATGCTAGTCTTCATGCTGTTGGTGCAGTTCTAGCTCAACCATCATCTCACAAAGTGGATAGACCTATCTCTTATGCAAGCAGACTACTCAACCAAGCTGAAAGAAATTACAGTACAACGGAAAGAGAAGGTTTGGCTATCGTATTTGCTCTTCAGAAGTTCCGACATTATGTCCTTGGTGTACATTTTATTGTTATTTCTGATCATCAGCCCTTGAAGTATTTGATAAACAAGCCTAGAGTAGCCGGAAGGATTTGGAGATGGTTACTCCTATTTCAAGAATTTAATTTTTATATTCATATTAAGCCAGGAAAAGAGCACTACATGGCAGATCAAGTGTCCAGGACGGCAAAGAGCGAAAAGGCAACAGGTATTAATGATGAATTGGTGGACAGCAATCTTTTTCTAGTAGCAATCCGGACTGGTTGGTATGATGAAATTCTCCATGTTTTGACTACTGGAAAGATCCCAGAACACTTGACACCTGTAGAAAAGAGAAGATTGCTCCTGAAAACCAAAGCATATTCTCTTATAAATGGAAATTTATATAAATACTGTCAAGATGATATATTGAGAAGGTGTATCTATCCAGAGGAGGTAAATCTTCTGCTAGAGGCTGCACACAATGAAGGACATCTAAAGGGGGAAGAATTGGCTCATAGAATCATCCACAAAGGTTTATGGTGGCCTCATATTTTCAAGGACGCAATCAAGTTTTCTAAAGAATGCCACATCTGCCAGAGGTGTGCTCCCGCGCCAACCAGATTGAATTTCCAACCATTGGTCATATCTACAGGATGGCTTCCATTTGAACGATGGGGTCTTGATTTCATAGGGCCAATTAGCCCAACTGGGCAACCAGGAGGTAAAAAGTATATTTTGATGGCCACATGCTATGCCACTAAATGGATAGAGGCTAAAGCTACTGTGGACTGCACGGCTTTAACAGTAGCTAAATTTATGTATAAACGTATTATCTCAAGATTTGGTTGCCCACTGGAAATTACTAGTGATAGGGGCACACATTTTGTAAATCAATTGCTCCAGTTTATATTTGACAGGTACAAAATCTTCCATAAAAAATCTTGTGCCTATTACCCAAGGGCCAATGGCCAAGCAGAGAGTTCCAATAAGATTCTGATTGGACTACTTCGCAAATTATCTTTTGATCATCAAAGCTCTTGGCCACTAGCACTGATTGGTGCAATTTGGGCTTTCAAAACCACGAAGAGGGGAACCACAGGCGAGACCCCATTTCGCTTAGTTTATGGAAAACAGGCATTGGCACCATTTGAGTTCATTATCAGAAAAGAAATAGGAATCAAAACCATTGGAGTTGAACCCCCCATTCAGAGATTGGTGGCATTAGAAGAGTACAGAGAAGGGGCAATGCAGAAACTTCTGGTAACACAAGAAGAGGGCAAGAGGTTGCATGACAGGTATCTGAGAACCAATGAAGTTCAGGAAGGGTCCATGGTTTTAGTGCATCAAGTCCCGGCAACAAAACTGGCACCCAAATGGATAGGACCTTATAAGGTAATCAAAGTATTGCCACATGGCGCTGTGCATCTGGAAGATCTGCAGGGTAAAAGGATTCCCCTAGTCAACATCTCCAGGGTGAAGAAGTATCTGAATTAGGTCAAAAGGGAAGCATTCTACCCCTTGTACATACAATGTTTCTTTTCAGTAATTGCAGAATAACTAGATCTCATTGAAAGGAGTAAAATAAGGGAGAAATTGCACCAGGGACGGTGCAAAAGCTTGATGTGGGGGTCTGTAGTACTCCTTCTATGTTCCCTCTCTCTCTTTGGGGCATGAGGCAGTGGGCTCCAAGCACAGGGGTCAGAACCCACTAGTCCTAAGAAGATAGAAGAGAAAGAGATTGAAAGGAGAGCTCTCAGATGCCTTGGGCTGCAGCTTCGGGGAATGTCCTTTCCATTACATGGACATACTTGAGTTCTGAGCAGTCGTTGCTGTCATCTTTTCTTTGCTATCTCGGTTGTTTTGATACCTATCTCTCTCTATCCCCTTCTCTCTTTCCCCTAATCTCTCTCTTTTCCTCCCTTTCTCTCGGTCTCTCATTCTATCTCTCTCTCTCGGTCTCTCATTTTAACTCTCTCTCTCTCTCTCTCTCTTTCTTTCTCTCTTCATCTCTCTCTCTTCCCCTCTCTCTCTCTCCCTCTCTTGGTCTCTCTCTCTCCCTCTCTATCTCTTTCCCTCTCTCTTTCTTCTCTCACTCTCTCTAATTCCCTCTCTCTTTCGACCTACCCCTCTCTCTCTCTCTCTCTCTCTCTCTCTCTCTCTCTCTCTCTCTCTCTCTCTCTCTCTCTCTCTCTCTCTCTCTCTCTCTCTCTCTCTCTCTCTCTCTCTCTCTCTCTCTCTCTCTTTCTCTTCCTTCTCTCACTCTCTCTCTCTTTCTCTCTCCCCCTTCCCTCTTTCTCTCTCCTTCCCCGCCTGCACCTATCCCTCACCCCGCCCCCCCCCCTCCGACATTGCTCACCTGCCCCCCCCTCCGCCATTGACCCCCGCCCCCCACTCCGCCATTGACCCCGCCACCCTCCGCTCCGCCGAGCTCCGCCCTCCGCCCGCAGCCCCGCCCCCGCCTCTCCTCCCCTCGCACCTAACCCTCACCCCGCCCCCCCCCCCCTCCGACATTGCTCACCCGCCCCCCCCTCCGCCATTGACCCTGCCACCCTCCGCCCCGCCGAGCTCCGCCCTGCGCCCGCAGCCCCGCCCCCGCCTCTCACTCCACCTCCGCCCCCCACCCCTCCTCTCTCCTCCCGCAGTTCCGCCCCCGCCCCTCACACCTCCGCCCCCGGCCCTCACAACTCCCCCCGCTGCCCCACCCGTCTCCTCACCCACACACACGCTCACACATACTCACACACACACACATTCACACACACCCTCAAACACACACACACACCGGCTTACACACACACCCACATACACTCCCACACACATACTCATGCACACACCACACTCACACATACTCACACACACACACATCCTCACATACACACACACCCCTTTACATGCACACATGCGCACACTCACACACACACCCGCACATTTACACATGCACACTCACACGTACACATACACCTATTCACACACACTAACACGCATGCACAACCTCACTTCCACACACACAAACACACACACACACTCCCACACACACACTCTCACACACATACACCCACACCCACTCATACACACACACACCCACACACACACGCACCCACACACACATACACCCACACACACCTCCACCCCCTCAGATTCCGCAAGCCTACCCTTGGCTTGTGGTCTCGGCCTCTGGGAATTACATTGCGATCAATAGCAGTGGACATGAAGATGCTTGCAGTGGGAGCTACTGAACCGAACATCAGAAGTTTGGAAGGCCCTTCCTGGTGTTCCTCACAGGTTTGATGTTGGGAATATCTGGATTTGAAGGACCTAACACTAGTTTGAGCATGGATGACTCAAGAATTCGCAATGGATCCTGGGACATGACGGTGAAAGGGTGGGATCGTGCTAGCCTTACATGTATAGGGACTTTGATTCATGGAGATTGGGGTTGGGCAGTTGCCCTTCGAGGGCATAAACAGGTTAGCTCTTTGGGTAGTGATGTATACAATTGTAATGCAGAAACAGGTAGGTGTCTTAGAGTCAGAGCAGGTGCTCATCATGGTCAAGCTTATGCAGTTGAATGCACTCGGTCTGGTCATTTTGTTTTTTCTGGTGGTGAAGATGGCATCATACGAATGTATGGAGATAAAGCCTCATGAAGAAAGTCAAATATTGGGAAACTAGATGCACGTTTTGTACAGGATGTTACAATTTTTGAGGGGATTGAGACATGCACATCAATGGGTCTTTTCTTTGAAGTACAAGGGCTTACTAGAATTGATGCTACCCCACCTGTCATCCCAATTTCTCAAACTGCATAATTAAAGGACTTCAAATTGCAAAGTAAGAAGGTGAAAAGGTAAAAGTGTATGGTCAAGAGTAAAAGTGGCCGCCAACCATTCACGGTGACTACCTATTTTTGAGGATCTAATTCAAATCAAGTGGAATATTTGACCTACCCCCCAATTTTGGGTGATCAACCGGCGCGTGATCAGTGGACGTGAAGATTCGGCAAGGCCTCTTGGCCTATTGAGACCTATAAAATCAAAGGACTTGTGCTCATTTGGGACATATACATACAAGTACAACATTTTTAGAGTTACATTGACGCGTGTATACGTGCATAAGTTCTCTCTTGCACTTGGTGGTTTCAAGCCTATTGTAGAAGCTACTCTGTAGTGTGGATACAGAGGGTAGGCTTCTTAGTGGAGGGCTATGAGCACTATAGTGTAAGAGAGTAGCTTGGATTTATTTTCCTTTCTGTGAGTCAGTGTGTTGATTAATCTCTATTCTCTTGAGAAATTCTACCATTTGTATTGTTCTGAGTTAGCCTGCATATCAATGGCCCTTATGCTGATCTGTTGTACTGAAGTCAATATTTTTAGGGTGGCTTGTGAGCCCTAAGCTTGCACTTTTGAGCATCACTCTGCCCAACCTTGTAATCGATTCGAATTAAGAAGTGTATGGTCTTCCTTGGTCATTGGTTGTCCATATTTTCTGAAGTATTTACTACTCTGTTCAATCCTTGTATCTGCCTGCTCACAGAAATGTTAAAGGGTATACTTCCCTAAAGAGAACCTCCCTTGAGTAGGCGACGTACTAGAAGTGTTAATCTTTAATCTCTACTTTGTTAAAAGCGGATACCCCAGTACCTCCTCTACAGATCATTATCATCCTTTCAAGATCCTTTAAGTGGTGGTTGAGCATGGGAAACGACGTGTCTATGGACATATGTTCCTCTTTCACTTGTTTATTTATGTTAAAAGAGGTTTAGATTGAGTTTCTTATTGTGTAGCTCATTTGTTGAAGATGCTAGTGCTTCATCAACAATAGAGGATCCATTGAACTTTATAAATTCTTGTTTATGAAGCAAACATGTGCTTATGATTTTGGACTCACCAATAGGAAATCACATCAAGACTCAAGTGATTAAAACTTTTGTAGGCGACTATTACTACTCCTTGACAGGTACAGATGATACGTGATGAAGCACGTGCTAGTACTAGAGCATACAATGCATTGCATCATCTTCTGAAACACGCATTAGGAAACAAAGCTATTTTTGAAAAGTATTTTTACATGCCCTAACAAGATATCTCTAAAGATGAAGATGACCAATGAGGATATAGTGAATACTCTTGCCAATTACTTGCATAAAGAAGATGTTAAGCTTGCATCCGTTTATCATACTGCTACATCAAAGGATTTGAAAACTTGATTCAGAAAGGTACAACAAAATAGTTCTCAATTTGGAGAGGCTTCAAAAAGAAATGGTTAAATTTCACAAATCTACAATTCAAGCTATATCTATTACTGTGATAATGGCATTCATAGTATTTTCATTAATATAACATTTGTTATTTGATGTAGAATATTGTTTGAAACTCAAGTTTATATTGAAGCTAGACAAATGTCAATTTATGAAGGGACAACATATGGAGAGACATAATGTGACACTCGTGAAGGAATCTTTGTCCCATGCCATTATTGATGAAAATGAAAACTCTACTCATCACTTTACATATATTGCTTGATCAGAGAAAGATATATGGTGGTTAGGTGCTATTGAGGTACCTAAAGAATCCAATGAAGTTCTTTCATGGATTTCTAGTAGGACCATATGGATAACAAAGATGATAACTTCTCAAATTCATGGTGCCAAAATCAAGGTTCAAGGCCTAGGTCATTTTGTGGTAGAGTGGCACTTGCGTGGAGTCTTAAAGACTATCAAATGCATGTTAGGGTGCAAACAATGTGCATTTGCTCTCTACCCTTGTCCATATTGCACATGAGGTTATAAAGGAACAAAGAGAAATCATAGGATTATTCTAATCTTGGTTTCAATGTGCTAATATTTGTATTGTTATATTCTGTATGTTTCTAAATTGGTTTTGTCCATGTGAATAGAGAATTTTAAAACAAATTCTGTAAAGGGAGTAAACTCACTCAATTTCACACTTTTGCAACTCAAGAGAATGTCGTGCACTAAGCAAGCTGCAATGAAAGACAGCATGGTCTACCCTAGCCATGTTCAAGGAACTTCGACCTTCACATCCTGTACATTGGAGGAAAAAGAATTATCAACCACTATGGACCTCAAGGGCAATATAACATACCTCCCAATGCAAGAGCTCCACAAAGATGATGGAGACACTGAAGAGCATTTGTAGAGATATGACACTATCAGAAATCAATTGAACTTCTCATACCATGAAAAGCATTTGCAAGGGTGCTAAAGGAAGAAATACAAAGCTATTTTGCAAGTATACAAATAGTCACTTTTTTTAGTTTAGTTCATGCATGGATTCTGCTTTAGGAGTAAAAAATATCACTTTTCATCCTAAAACGTGGTTCAAGGGCCATTGAATAGTGTTATGATGAGTTCTAAATATTTTTTAAGTTTTTGATGTTTTTGGCCTAGGCAACTTCTAAGATTCCTTTCTCTCTCTAGAGGCAAAACCTAAACATAGGGGAATCATGTCCCCTCCTCACCCTTCAACCTAGTGATTTTTAGGCTATGGAGTGTGTCGACCACCCTCTTTTGATTGTTCCATCACTAATCACTCCTTAATCCAAAAGGCCCATGTATGGTTTATTTTTTGCATTAATTACATTTTGATTACTCAACCCAAATATCATCATAAAAAACTCATGTTTATCGAGGGAAAATCATAAAATATCTTTAAAATCATAATTAGATTCTATAAAAAATAGTTATTTAGTCCTCCAAACAAAAAATTGTATCTCTCTTGGAATCCAAATGAGAATGGCAACGGTATATAGGTAGGACATCTATATGAATTCACAAATCTTCTAAAAATATTAGCTATATGAGGAAATGATAATAGCAAGCTCATATAAGTGTTCATAAGTTCAAAAAGAGCTTCGAAGGTCATAAAGTCATCCCATGTATAGTCCGCCAAGTCTCTTGTTCGCCTCATTCTGATCTTCCAGTTTTATTATCAAAACTATCTCAAAATGGGCGTGTCTCCATAAAAATACCTTATAGGAATTCTTCCTCTCTTTTATTTTAAGATACGTATTTTGCAAAGATGTGTTTCTCACATTGAAACATGTTTTCTTTTCAAAGTTCATGTAAGCTTATAAATATTTTGCTTGTACATGATATTCTTGCAGGATTCATTAAGAAATTTGGAGGACAGCTTCGGGCCTTCAAGAATCTTTGCATAAATTTCGTCACACGATGATATAGAGTCACATATTAAATTTCCCCCATTTTGCAAAATTATAGAAATCATAAAATCCAATAACAATATTCTTTTGTGGGGTGTGATGAATATAATATTTTCTTCAAAGCACAATATTAAAATATGATAAATCAACCCCGAAACAATAATAGACTATAATATATCATCTCCAGCATAATAAGAAAGTACTCTAGTTGAGTTAGATCACAATAGCTTAATTTTTTTTTTGCAGCGTTATGGGACAATGAAATATGAACCCCTTAGACCTGAATGGAATTTTAAATGATATTTCACAGTCATTAAAATCCACATGATAGTAGTACCCCAAAAAGTTTCTCTTACATAACACCAAGTGTATATCATTACCTCAAGCTATACTAAAAAAGTTGCATTCAATCATCGATCTACAAAACTTTTAGAGCATCAACACAGAGGTATACTAACAAACATTTCCATGTAAGCTATACTTGTCTGATATTTATGTCCGTAAGAGCACAGATCCTTCATTCTTGAGTGCTTTAAAACATAAAATGCTTCCTAGAATGGGTGTTCCGTTCCCTACATGTCCTTTAGAATGAGTTATCCGAGAAATGTGCTTTAAAATACAACACACATCCTAGAGTCCGCATCCCTCGCCTTACGCGTGCTTTTTATCACACAATATTGATAACTTCCGCATTTTTGAACTCCTGTGAATTACTTGACACTGTCATACGACCGATAGAATTGGATCTAGAGCCTATACCAGTTGAAGATCCAACAAATTCAAGATTGATGATTCACCTAGATCGAGATCTTCTACGAGCTTGGAAGTGTTGGAATGTTGATGCATTATGTGCAATTGTCACTAGAGTAAGTGATTCTGTGCTTACTTTAGTTCAACATACTACTAAAGCACATGAGGCTTGGGGCATATTGGCTCATCAATATGAGACCAAGAACCACACTAGGATATAGAATTTAGAAAATCAGCTGGCAAATGAAAAGAATTCTGATTCTGAAAAGGCTAAAGATTTTATCAAATGGATAAAACATCCAATTGGTTGTAGTTGGTGTTGGTATAAGACTAGAAGAGCTGACTCAAATATGTGTACGTGTTCTTCCAACAAAGTATGATAGGTTAGTAATAGCCCTTAACACTCACGTAAGCCCAACTCCCCTCACATTTGAAGAGTTTTGTGCTATGCTTTTAGAGGAGGAGATGTGGTTAAAGAATTTCGCAAACTACAAGTGATGCTGCATTCTTAGCAAATGCAAAAGGTAAAGGCTCTTCTGATGGATCAAAGAAGAAGCCAAAGAAGAAAAAGTTCACAGGACGTTGCTTCTCTTGTGAAAAGAAAGGCCATGCTATCAAGGATTGGAGAAAGAAGCAAATTGATGAACAAAATGGGACTGTAATCATCGTGGAAGAACAAAGAGTCTACAAACAACACAGAGCTAGAACTATGGGTAGCTATTGAAGAGGTGTGCTCATCTCATCAAGCTCCTGTTGATGAACCATGGATTTTAGATAGTGGAGCTTCTTGCCATATGACCAGTAAAAAGGATTAGTATAGTTTGCTAGTGCATCTACGGGAATCCATTAATGTAGTGGTGGGAGATGACTCCAAGTTCAAGAAGAAGGAACTTGAAACATCTCTTTTATCACTTCTCCAGGTGTTGAGAAAAATGTATTTGATGTTCTTTATGTACCTACACTTAAACGAAATTTTTTGTGAGTTTTTGCAATAAGAGATCGTGGATTCAAAGTTCACTTCAATAAGTGGTGTAGAAATCATGGATTTATCAGGTAATGTAGTAGGTAAAGGCATAAGATGTGATAACTTGTATGTGTTAAGTGCTTTAACTGCTACAGAATATAAAGATGTAAGTAGGTTATGGCATCAACGATTTGGGCGTCTCAAAATTGTAGTTTTGAAGGAGATGCAAAGAATAGGGATGGTTGCTCATTTGCCTGCATTTTTAGAGTTGTAAGAACCTTGTGAAGCTTGTAGGCTGGGAAAGCAACAACGAAAGGCATTTCTAAGAGAAACGAGCAATCGATGTCAAGCTCCTATAAAGTTGGTACATACTGATCTCTACGATAAAATATATACACCTACTTTAGGAGGATCTTTCTAATTTTTGTTGTTAGTCGAGGATTATAATAGAAAGATGTGAGTTTATTTCATTCAAGAGAAGGTTGATTCCTTTGAAAAATTTAAAATGTGGCATAAGTATGTGGAAAATGAATCAAGAAGGAAACTGAAGAAATTTAGAATAGATAGAGGAGGTGAATTCAATAATTACTGTAAGGAGCATGGTGTGAAAAGGCAACTTACCATAGCTCATACACCTCAACAAAATGGCGTTGCTGAGCGTAGGAAGAGGACATTAGTTGAAATGGCTCGTTGTATGTTAAAGGCTCAAGACATGCCTGATTCATTCTAGGGAGAAGTAGTTAATATAGCACTCTACATCCTTAATCGAAGCTACACTAAAGCAGTGAAGGGGATGACTTCTCAAGAAGCATATTCTAGTAAAAAGCCTTCAGTTTTGCATTTCTGAATTTTTGGTTGTTTCTGTTATGCACATATTCTTGATTCAACAAGATAAAAGTTGGTATCAAAAAGGAAAAAGTGTTTCTTCCTACGATATAGTGAAGATTCTAAAGCATACAAGTTGTGGGATCCTGAGGCAAGGAAGATTTTTGTCAGTCGAGATGTGGTGTTTGATGAACGACCACACTTACTAGAAGATAAAGGTAAATCTACTATCTCATCAAAGGGAGAAATATCTCATGTTGTGCCTATCAAAAGACAGGTTAAAGTTGAGGAGGAGGAAACATCTGATGGAGAAATTTCCTCAATAAAAAGCCAACGAGTTGTAGCTACACAATGCATGCCACTACCGAAGTGGGCACAACAGCTCTTTGATGATCACAATCCACATGTAGATGTACCAGAATCATCCTCAGATGGATTACAAAGATCAAAGAGAATAGAGGAGCAAAGAAGAGCCTCAGAACACATTGTAAACATGGCTCTAATGGATTTGGAAGTTTTCTAGTGAAAAGAGGTAGAAGTATATCATAGACATTATTTGAGCTCATTCATGTCTCCTTGCTACATGAAATTAAAGCACTCACAACATACTCTTTGATCAATACAACTTGCATCCAAGAGATGCCACCTTTTGTTCTCTACAGGAACATTTTTTGTGGCGTGTATGGAAATATATAGTAGTGTCTTATCGCACACATAGCTAGAAATGCATTGATTTTAGACCTCATAGACCTTTATCTTATGTGAATGGGAGTTTTCTATTTTACATGTTGACATATTTTTTAACCTTTTTAAGAAAATAAATAATTCAAGTTTTGACTTTAATACATAGAGCCATCCTACACAAAACATCAATCGATTTCATGAACTAATGGCTATTAGAAGATGATAGTGTGTGCATAGGAGCACATATATCATTATCAATAATCTGTAATTTTTGACTAGATGCTACAATACCACCTTTGAGAAGTAGGGAATGCAAAATGATACAAAAATTGTACCGTTCATGGACATGTTTAGATCTTGACGGAGTTAGGGCAAAACAACATCAATCAGAATTTTGTACGATAATAAAGAAAAACAAAACAGAGATGATTAAAGCAACTATTCCAAAGTTTGCATATGAAATGACTTTTAGATCCTATATTGAACATCCATAAAAACTCCACACACTTTTTTTTGTTTGTGAGATTAATGTAGGGAATGAAAAGAATTATCGTATGGATGAAATATCCTTTTAGAAAGATCCGAATGAACTATACACCTATCATCAGTAAACATTTCCAAAATTCCAATGTTGGTTCGTGTTGATACTGATAATATATTTTTCTTGATTTCTCACGTATATAAGAGCTTAGAAAATGCAAATATAATTTCATTACAAACAATAATGATGATTATTCTAATAGGTTTTGCCACATCATTTTGAATGTGCCAAACATTAGATTCCAAAACAATAGCCTCTATAAGAAGAAGGTCTACAATAGCCATTCCTTCCTATTTCTTCTTTCCCTCTTTAGTATATAAATCTTAGAATAGTCTATAATAATACGACAAGTCGACTTACACTATTTGATAACTACTTTTGGTTCTCTATTTTCATTCCATCTTTCTTATCTTATTAAGATTGTTACTATTCATACATTTTCCTTACTAAAGGAAAAGAAACATTTACCATAGCCAATTTTGCTAACACCCAAAAAACAAATTAATCCACAACATGCATAGTAGACTTCTTCTTCATATGAAAAACGTTTCCAATAAAATTGGGACTAAATCTTCACAAAAGCAAGGTATTAGGAATCGTAATCATCATTATTCTAAGAGGAGAACAAAGCTATGGTGAAAATAAAATAAAACCTGGAGAATATTTGTTCTTTTGATCTGGTAGGCAAAAGATCACCTATATCCATCATTTTGTTCTTTAAACGCTTCAGCTTTGTGAGAAAACTCTTCATGGAGTCCCCTTCATTCATATGCTCACTCTCCATTTGTTCATGGACTAGCGAACCTTGAGTCTTGTTTCTTGTGTGTTATAAATTGGAAAGGTTATCTTGAACATCCTTTGTTCTTGTGCATGAAGGAGCACGAGGCATAATGGCATACGTGAATACTTAATGATTCAAGGCATGTCCCTTTGCTTCCATTCTATTGAAGCTTTTCTATAATATTCGTGCTATTCATGTACCATAAAGTGTCAAAATTGGAGTTTCAAGAGAACGTCAAATATGAATAAGAAGAAAATATGGATCTAAAACATGCTAAAACACATTTACTTCAACTATACTTTGAGTGCTAATAGCTCTAATAGGCCAACTTTTAGCACGGTGCATGATATCCATCATACGTTTGGAACCAATGCATGGTGCCTAATATATTTCCTTAACGGGTAGTGCAAACAAATCAGTGTATCCTGAATAAGCAACCTATTAAGTACATGACTATTTTCAACCATGCCCACTATTTTTGGTAGCATTGGGAACAATAAATATTGTATCTCAAAAATGTTGAATAGAACTAGCTCATGGAGGTCCACTAGGATTGAACCTCAATTTGAGATGCTTGCGCTTGTAGAAAGAAAACCAAAACTACAAGTAGCACGAAAGTATAAATTTTATACATGGGCACTACAATAGTGCATTTGAAGATTGAAACTACCTCAAAAAATATGAGCTGTAGAATAATCGTCATGTGGTTTTGACATATTCATGTCCCTCAATATGATCACCAAATTTCGTAGTAATCTAAGGCTTTCAGTAGGCATGTGGGGTCCTATAAATCTATTAAAAATTAGTCATTAAGATACTGATTCTTAAATTTTTAGGATTAGAGCTACACAAAATGAGGCAAAAATAGAATAAGAATATTGGGAGGAAAGAACATAGTGTATTACTAAATGACGAATGTGGAATGAAAATTATCTCTTCAAGTTTGCCACACAAAAACAAGGAAATGTAAAAGGCTTCCGAAAGAGGAAAAAAGGTAGCAACAATATCCTAAGTGTCTACAAGCCATACAAAAGTATACTAACATAATTTTGAAGAACCATTGTGTACATGCAAGAAAAGTATCAACATGTTCCTTATTCTCAAACAACACTACAAACATATACTAAACATTCTGTGCATGCAACAATAATATCAACATGTTCCTTATTCTCAAACAAGACTACAGAAATATACTAAGATGCTTTTGAAGATCCATTGCGTGTCGACATGTTCCTTATTATCAAAGAAGAAATAAATTAAACCATTGGCTTGGAATTTTACTTAAGGTGTAGCGATGAAAAATGGAATGAATCTATTTTCTATCTAGTTCAACGCCTCGTGAGGTGGAGTGTTACCTGTGGGAGAGTCTTTAGTTCACATTGGTTTCTGAGGAAAATAGGTGTTGCGGACTTCACCTCTATCATCTTCTCGTTTTTCGATAGGTTTGCACGACCAAACTAGGTTGTAAGCTTAGCATTAAATGATATTCCTTCACGTGATTTGATCTTACCGAGAAACATTGAAACACCATGGATAGATAGGGGCCGAGAGGAACAAGTAACCTAGTGAGGTGGGAATCCTAGGTTTGCGGCTTTCTTTCCTCCCTACTTCTTTTCCTAGTTTATGCTCCCCATGAAGAACAAACGCAATAAGCATAAGCTGTTAGAGTATGTCAACAATTAAGCTTAAAACCAAGTGGGCTCCGCATGATGGGGATGCAAAGTTTATCAACCTCCTCTATAACTTCATGTAAGCCTTGTAAGGTCCACCACGAAGGCTCTGGTAGATTGTGGAAAAGAAAATTAGACTTTAGAAACATATGAGTTGGATGCATGCTCTACTGGGAGAAGCATTCAGTTGCTCTACCTATGAGAAGATCAAGTCCCTTTGACCATGGAAGTCCCACAAGTGTAAGATCATTTTGGTTTCTAAAGATCAATCTAGCCCAAGAGGCATCCCTATTTCTCCATGCTTTGAATAACCATTTGGCTACCAACATGTACACTATTCCTTCAATTTCTAGAGTGTTCAAACCACCTTGATTGTTTTGGCTTATGCAAGTAGTCTATTTAATTTTGAGGACACGAGTAGCAAAACTATGTGCCCAAGATATCTAACCTTTGGTTTTGAAATTTCACACTTTGATTCCTTGGAAAAGGGTGAATTTTCCCATTACACTCGGAATACTTTCCACAAGTGTTCCCAATTGCTCTTTTGATCTACTTTAGATGATAATATCATCTAAAACATATACTAAAAATTCCCTAGATATGGCCATAAAACACTATTCATGAGTTGCATGAAAGTTGCATCAACATTTGTGACAAGAAAGGGCATCAAGAACAACTCATAGTTCTCATATCTAGTCCTCAAAGTACTTTTAAGGACATTCTCTTGGATAGTCCTAATCTCATGATATCTTGACCTAGCTTGATGTAACTGATCAATTAGGTCTTCCAACCTAGGCATTGGAAATATATTTTTTATATTTACCTTATTTAGTGCTCTATAATTTATACATAGTGTCCAGAGTGTAATTTATGACATTCTAAGTGGTGCATTCATCTATCATGAATCTTACCCTACTCTTGTATATGCTACCATGAAGCTTAAATAAATAATGTTGTCTAAATTGTGGTGAAGGAAATGAATGACTCAAGCCATAGCTATATATCCTCATACATCATTTCCACCTCCTTGTAGCTAGAGGTTCCATGTAATGGAAGTTTCTTGACAATGTGGACCATCTTTTTGCTCTTATCAAGGGCCACGCTCGTCCGTGGTCCTTGTTTCTTTCTTTTGCTTTACAACTGGGCAGTTCCATTGTGCATGGTTATGAAACAAGCACCTAATGCACACATTTTCTCCCTTCGCTCTTTTATACTATTCAATGGAAACTTTTGGTCCTTTTGGCTTTTCTTTCTTTATAAACAACTTATTTTTCCCCACTACTATGTTTTTCTTAATTTTATGGTATTAATAGTTTTGAGGGGCTGATCCATCTCCATATAAATATATTGAGGATGTTTAAGGTCCTCATATATTTATATGTACTTGATCACCTCCTCAAATGTTAAAGCTATTATTCTTCTTACCTCTTTTTCTGAACCTCTCAAAATGCACCTAGTTTTCTAGAAATCAACAAGACCCTTGAGCTTCAATATTTTATATCTATAGTGTGATATATGAAATGATTTTGTTCTACCTCCACAACCCATAACAAACGTTTGAAGGCTCAAAGAGCCCAAGTTTCGCCCTAATCCTCCTCTAAATACAATTCAAACTTGGCCAAAGCAACTAAAACTGACAAGCGTTTACCTCCATTATAAAACACGAATGGAGATGACGATCCCTTATCAACTACCATAATTATCTATGGCTTTAAGACTATCACACATAGGGACATACATGGGAAAGCATGCAGTATAATAGATGGAATCTTTTCTCTTTGTGTTCATCTTAGTGAGAGAGAGGAGCGAAGAGAGGATCTCTCAAACCTCTCTCATGTGTGCATTTTAACACACATAGAACACACACATACATACATACATACATACATACATACATACATACATACATACATACATACATACATACATATATATATATATATATATATATATATATATATATATATATATATATATATATATATATATATATATATATATATATATATATATATGTGTGTGTGTGTGTGTGTGTGTGTGTATGTATGTATGTATGTGTGTTGTGTGTGTGTATGCAAGAAAAAGAAGATGATGAAGGAAGGTCTTAGAGAGGTGGTGAAGAAACACAGAGCATGATGCCTAGTGGAGCAAAGGTTGTATATACAAATGAACTATGTTTATACAACGTTGTGTGTTATCAGTTTGGTATTTTAAAAGACTAGTTGAGGTCCCAAGCCACACAAACTTTTGGATTTACATGCATGCATCCAATTTGATAAAACAATGGATTTTGTGTGGTAGTTATTCCAAAGAAAACTTCTAAGTAAACATTCAAAATCTATGAAGTGATATTTCTTCTAGTTAACACATAAGAAATAATACATGATATGTGGTTACAATAAAGATTGAGTGATCTTGAGTGCAATATGCAAGGGCCATTTTGAAGCCTCCATAATTCAAGTTTCCATTAGGGTGAAAAAACAACCCTCCTTTGGAATTTTAGAGAAAGGGTTCATTAGTGATGAACCAATGAGGAGAGGGTGGTGGTCAAAGTCTAGACCTTTAATGACATATAACAGGCATAGAATTCTCTGTTTTGAGTGTTCAGAATGGAAAAAACTACCCAAAGCTTGTAGTTTCTGTTGTCTGAGTGGCTTTGAGAAGTGATGAACCAATTATGCTCCTCAGAGTTTTCTGATCTTCAATGTCTTAAATCTAGTTCTTGATAAAAATTGCACCAACTGATATGGTTCATTAGATATAAGCTCCATCGAGTGACTCTCTTTAAAAGAGGACTACCATGAGCAATAAAATTTCCACCATTGGATCTCTTATTGATATAACAATTGAGGATGGATTTTGATAAGAAAGGGCACCTTAGTATAGGCACCATTAGATGTTAACTTCATTAGATGGCTATAAATCAACTAAAAAATGCACTCATCTTGAAATGCAGATGCACGTTGGATGGAGACCTTATCTCATGGCTTCAAATCACTAAAAAAAATAGACTCGGCCCCAATCATTTTATGCCATCTAGTTTCAATTGATCTAATGGCAAAAAATATTTTAGTGTGAGCAAAAGTCATCCATCAAACTCTCCAAGATGTCACACGTGGAATATCCTCTCCCTACATTTCTATTGCTTTTAATTTAAGCCATTGGACTCATAAGATCAAAGGTTCAAATAATTTTATTTTTTAGAATTGAAATAGAAAATTCTATTAAAATTTACTTTAGTTTCGAAAATCAACAGATATCTTGTAAACCCCTTTAATCACCTTCACTAATCTTTCTAATTTAATTTTATTACAACCCATGGAGGGCTTATATTTTCCCAAATGCAAAGAAACTTTGCTCATAATCCATTGCATTTTATATTTTTGAGAAACATGAACACCCAAGGGGTAACTCAAACAACATTAAATTTTCCCCTAGGGTATTATTGGTCCATTCTAAAAATTTTTGCAACTATAGGAAAATTAGCTAAAGAGGAAGAAGTATATGTGACTATGAGTCACATGATAACTTCTGTGTCAAAAGTAGTTCATATAGAGAATAGGGCAATAATAATATTCTTTCAATGGAGCAGGTAATAAATACAATATCTAAACCTAGCAATGCTCTGAATTAGTATATAGATTTTGGTTGCACGAACCATATGAAATTTATTTATGATTTCTTTGAGTCTAAAGAACCCTTGAGGACTAAAGAGTATGGGGCAACTAGTGATGCTATTACTCTACACTTCATAAACAATGTTCGAAATGTAATACTTCTACAAAAGAATGGTGTGTGAAAAGCATTTAGTGATGTTTAAGATGAGCTCAATGTCATTAAGAATTTAGTTCAACTGTCATCTTGTGGATGTAGATATGGAAGTGATTGTTGATAAGAATGTTTGCTTAATTCATGATTTAAAGTATTGCACAAAAGGAAAATTTCTTGGTCATGGAAAGAAGATGGGAACAATATTCACATTTCATATGGGAAAACCTCCTTATGAGAAGATGTATGTTGAAAACAATATGGAATCTAATATGGCTAAATTTTTGCAAAAGATAGTTGGTCATATAATTTTTTGAAATATGAATTCTATGGGAACCAAACATTAGTGCATGGATAATCGACATTCCTTCATCTAAACTTTGAGAGGGTATGTGAAGCATGTGCATTTGGTAAGCATTAGTGGATGGAACTACCAAGGAGAGAAATGCATTCAAAAGTACTTCTACAATTGACTCATAATGATGTTGTTGGTTCTACTAGAACCAAATCAGTTGGTGGTTCATTTTAATTCTTGTTATTGATTGATGACCATAGCAAATACACATTGATAAACTTCTTGAACAAAAAACATGGAGTATTCAAATGCTTTCTACAATTCAAGAATATGGTTGAGAAGCTATTTGGCATGTACATTAAGTGTTTAGAATCATATTAAGGAGGAGATTAGATTTCAAAGGAATTTTATCAATAAATAAGCAATCAATGAACTAAAAGGCAACTTCTTCTCAGTACATATGAAACAAAACAGTGTGGAGAATTGAAAGAATCACCTGATTAAAGAAGTTGCAAGAGCTATCTTAAATGAAAAGAACCTCATAGATCAATTTCGGGTAGAAGCTTTCCATATGGTTGTACAATTCATAAATAGAGCTCTAACAATAATGGTTCATTACTTGAATCCTTAAGAGAGAATGTGGAAACACAAACTGAATGTGATCTCTTTACGATTGTCTAGGTGTTTTTATTATGCTCACATGCCTAGTCAATTCAGACATACTTTTGACCCTAAATAGGAAAAGTGCATAGTTTTTGGATATTCAAAGGAAAAGAAAGAATATATATGCCAAAATCTTCTCATCAAATAATGTACCACGAGTAGAGAGGTTTTATTTGACGAGAATGCAACACGATATGCATTGAAAGGGATGGTTGTGATAGAGAGTGATTTGAATGATGTTATGAATAATCTTCATAATGATCTAGAGACAAGGCTTCATAAAATATAATATAGTCAAGCTCCCACAGTCATCTATCAATGACACATAGAACCTTGATCTAGAGATTGAAGGCTCCTCGATTGGTAGCCAAACAATTGTGTGGAAAAACTCCAATAAATCTTCATGTATGTAGACTTTCTTGGTGAAGGGTTGCTTGTATAGCTTACCAAATTGATAAGCACTAAATTTGTATATCATATATTCTTTGGATATACTCGGCAGAACAAGTACACTATGAAACATACTAATGTGTTTCAGAGCTCTTTCTCCAATGTGAGCTAATCACTTGTGCCAAATCACTAAATCTGATTCTAGAGCATTCCATGTCTCTTGTGATGTCTTACGATTCCTAATGTCATGAATAAAAAAATGAGAGATAGATTTGAGAATGTATGTCCTTTCCAAAGCATCCTTTGAGCACCATGCATTCAACCTTTCTTGATCCTCTTGTGTTTATTGGCCCTTGCCTTTGAGTATTGACATCATCGCATCCATATATGTAACTAAATAGGTTCCTTACTTGTAGATAGGCCTCCATATTGATTAAGCATGTTGCTTTATTACCTTTATGCAATTTTGCAATAGATGAGGGGAATCCATCATCCATGATGATTAGAATCTAAGTTTGCTCTGAAACCAATGTCAAGAGGTGATGGGATATAGATAAAGATGAGTGGGAGTTTGAAAAAACTTGCTCAATACGAACCAAGATAGCTTCAAGAACGTCGAATATACTTTCTTAGCTTCCAAATTATATATAGATAACCAATAAGGCCTTTTAATCATCACTCTCAAATGATTGCATCAAAATAGATAACTTTGTTCTTCACCAGGCTTATAAAACCTCGTATTTTGGGAAGTGAAACTATGGGGAAAATGTTGAGAGCTCAGATTCTAGTTCCAATTGACTAGAGAGGTTCTACACACATTCAATTAGACTTTCACCAAAGAAAGTTATTTCATGAATTTAGACTCACTATATAAGGATCAATAAGTATAACAAGTATTGGAGGTCACCTCAATTTTTGACCAAGAAGATGAAGTGCAAACATAGTCACACATAAAACTTTATAGCTTGACATTTACTTACCCAAAGTTTATGAAAATTTATGTGTAGATTCATATATAATTTATCTAAGTGATACAAGTGTAATTTTGGAAATTTGATATGCACATGCGAAGGAATGAACCACACAAGTTGAGTGTGTACCTCAAGGTACTAGAGCAGCACAAACAAAATGAATGCTCAAGATATATAAATCATAATGTGTATTGATATTGCACATGTGTTATAAGGGAGTTGTGGAAGCTTCCTCGCACTCAAAGTGATTACAATGTATGCTCATAAACGCAATGGAAAAACTCTCAAAAACACCCTTTTATCGCATGACTAAGAGATTGTCTATTTCTACATAGTTTTGAGTTTGAATCTTGATGACTCATTCACCTAAAAGTGGACCTACACTTTAGGAATGATTTGAATTTTAATTGCCATGCTCAAACTTAAGTTTGAAGCTCTCTCAACCTTTTATGTAGGGTTAAGGCACAAAATCAAGTTCCAATGGGAACACGCAAACTTCTTTTGCTTCATAGAAGACCGAAGACATCTTCCACTCCATAAAGTCTAAAGGATCATACATGACTTGGAGCCTCTCACACGTATAAGAGGTTCTAGTCTCTCACATTAGAAAGAAGACAAGTCGAGTGTCTTGTGGAGTGGAAGACATTTTGATCTTTATATGGATCCTATTTTGGTTGGAATTTTTTTATGGGTTTGAATTTATGTTCCAGCCTAAAATGTTTAATAAGAGGCTTATGTTCAAGTGTTTCATGCTTTTAAGAGGCTTAAGTTTGAGCCTATACTTCTTTTAAAAGGATAGAGAATCAAACTTACCTTTGAGCCTCTCCCACTTTGGAAAACGCTCAAAGTTGAGCTCAAGCCCTTCTATTCTGAATAGAGAACCAATACATAAGAGGTTAGAGGTTAAAAAATAAGTTTGAACATCTTCCACCACATAGAACAATGGGAGGCTAAACAATTGAACTTAAGTTTGAGCTTTTTCTTATTCATAAAGTTAGAGGCTTCAACTTAAGTTTTTGAGCCATCTTTCACTCCACAAAACACTCGATGGATATATAATTGAACTTAAGTCTGAGCCGTTAAAGCTCATAAAGTTAGATGCTTGAAAACACACTCAATGGTTGAAGACTTAAACTTAAGTTTGAACCGCTTGTGCTCATAAAGTTTGACGGTAGATGATCGAACTAAGGATGGAGTGCAGTTTGAGCTTGCATTTGAGGTACTATTGATCCAAAAGAGGCTAAAAGGTTTCATGGTAGATAATCAAACTAAAGATTCATTGTATAGGGATCCCCAGAGGTTAGAGATCCCGATACAATCAATGTTTAGTTTGATCATCTACCATAAAACATTTTAGCCTCTTTTGGATCAATAGAGACTCAAACACAAGCTCCAACCTGTATGGATCCATAAGCACTCGATGTTTTTCAGAACACAATATTGATTGTATGAATATTTTGCTCCACAAAGGATTACGGGCGTGAACATAAGTTTGAGGTGAAAGACAAAGATATGGAAGACGAATATTGAAGAGTCTAGTTTTATAGCTCAAGATTCAAAAAACTATTTCCCGAATTCATTTCTTAAGCTTCCTCAGTAGCCCTTTCAAACATGATTTCTAGTGGGCGACTATCTAACAACTGCTCAATATTGCACAAATGTTCATCTTTTCTTGAGGGACCTATTTTAAGATTTTATTTTGTTGGAAAGCTCATCTTTCAAGATTTCAAGTAATTTAAAGATGAATCAAAGGAACTATTTCTTTTTCGTAAAACGAAATAATGCTCAATTGCAATTTTACTATAGTTTTCGACATGGGTTCTAGGACTTGGCCGACAATTCTATGGTGAGTTGATAGTCTCATGATATCTCAAGATGAATCGAGGGACATTTTTCTTTTTTATAAAAATAAACAATGCTCAATTGTAATTTTACTATGGTTTTGGACATGGGTTCTAGGACTTTGTCGACAATTTTATGGTGAGATGATACTTTTTTATCATCCAATGCATAAGAATAACCACTCTCACTTGTAAAAAGTAGAGCTTTCACCCATAGAAGATTATACCTCCTTTGTGAATTCATTCAATAAGCCACTTTAAAATCTGAAAAAAGTTAATCTTTTCCAATGTCTAAAGATCGTATAACATGATTTTTAATTTAATTACCTAGATTAAGGAGATTCGTACATAATACCACTACAAGGAATACAGGCATATAGTGATGGTTAAGGCGACAAAATTTTGTCGCTATAAAATTACAACATGCATCGTAATGAGCATCGTGCGCGGACCATCGATTAAACGATGAACCAAACGACATTTTTTGTGACTTGTGGTGCGATAGGGTTTGCGATGCTCCCATACAGCTTTGCTAACATGACAGTTTTAAATAGCGTGGCATAAGGGACGCTTTGTTATGTCGCATAAGCGACATTTTTTGGCGTTGCATAAGCGACATTGAAAACATGTCGCTTATGCGATGTCGACTCGATGCATAGCATCGCTTACACGACGGTCTGTTGACGAAAAAAAATTAAACCGTTGGAGGCTCTTCGATCGGCATTTTCAAGCATCTGATCCAAGAGCTCTCCAACATTGGCAATTGTGTTGCGCTTACGAGCTGGAGGAAGTATATGCAGATTTGTTGTTTTGCCTAAGCTCTCTCTTATTGTATCCCTCTGTCTCTGTTTCTCTCTTTCTACATCTTTCTCTCTTTGAATTCTCTCTCTCTCTCTCTCTCTCTTCTTTCTCTCTTTATTGCAGGTTATTCAAGAAGCTAACCAAGCAAAAATTATGGCTAATTGTTGTAAGTACAATTTCTATACTTTGTATATCATTTGAATTGTGTTATTTTCATTAGATAGCATACTCACACTTGTTGATATGCAGTTATACACTTATACATGATGAAGATGCACTTTCACACATATACACATATACACATGCACATACACACACATATATACACACAGATACATGTGCACATACACTTAAACATACACACATATACACATGCATATGGACAAACATTTCTACAACCACATAAAAAGACTCACATGCATGCATTATTGCATATATATATATATATATATATATATATATATATATATATATATATATATATATATATATATACACACACACACACACACACACATACACACATTAACATATACTCAAATACATGTATATGCACATCCACATGCATGCACATGGATGCAAATGGAAATGCATCCACATACACATGCATGTGGAATACATAAACACATGCATATAAATACATTATACACATATATATGCACATACATACACACACATATACACATGCACACACATATGCACATACCTACATACACACATACACATGCACATACACACATATACACATAGAGTTACACATATACATGCACATACATATACACACATATACACATGCACATACACATACTCATACACACATATACACTTACACATGCACATGCACATGCACATACTCATACACACATATACATTTACACATGCACATGCACATACTTACATATACACACACATACACATGCACATACATACATGTACACACACATACATATACACTTAGGTACACAAATATGAATGAATTATATAATTAAAATATTAAAACACATATACACATGCACACACACATGCACATACCTACATATACACATATACATGCACATACACACATATACACATAGAGTTATACATATACATGCACATACATATACACACACATACACATGCACATGCACATACTCATACACACATATACACTTACGCATGCCCATGCACATACATACATATACACACACATACACATGCACATACATACATATACACACATACATATACACTTAAGTACACACATATGAATGAATATAATCAAAGTATTAAAACACATATACACGTGCACACACACATGCACATACCTACATATACACATATACATGCACATACACACATATACACATAGAGTTACACATATACATGCACATACAGATACACGCACATACACATGCACATGCACATACTCATACACACATATACACTTACACATGCTCATGCACATACATACATATACACACACATACACATGCACATACATACATATACACACACATACATATACACTTAGGTACACACATATGAATGAATTATATAATTAAAGTATTAAAACACATGCATAATATAAACAATAATAACAATCAATAGAACAAAACTCTTCATTACTTAATACCATACACACAATTCAAAACATAACTGAAATGAAAAATATATAGATAAAAAATATATATATCAATGTAAATACATATAATCCAATGTCATAATCAACTAAAATCCTAATCATCATCATCATGATCATCATCATCATGATCATCATCATCATGATCATCATCATCATGATCATCATCATCATCAATATCATGATCATCCTGATCTTCCTCATCCTCATCGTCATGATCACCCTGTGATGATCGAGATCGTCCCTCCTGTGTCTGTCTCTCCACCTCATCCATATTTGTCTCTCAAGAATACTCGTGTATTACATATAACAAACATAAATAAATGAAACAATTAAACCATTCATAAAAATAAAATAATTATATAAAATTTAATAATACTCAAAAAGGCATCAAGATGATCTTGCATATACTCGCTCAAACGCGGATATCCAAAATGTGTAGCATACTCGATCTCATGTTTCGTAGGATATCGGCCGTAATCCTTCCGCTGAATTGAAACAAATAAAAAAGATTAGTTGCTTGCATTTTAGCTAAAATAAAAAATATACTCACAATAACACATATACTTACAATTGTAGCTACAAAACCATTATGGCCCATTTGGCCTAGGTGTGATGTGTGGCCCGACTCCACTCTCTTCTTTGCAGCAGCCTGTTTATTTAAGAAAAAAATACATAAATTAAATGTAAAAAATTACTAAAATATATAAACATTATAAATATAAACTATTAATTTGTGTACCTTCTTCTAAGGAAATGACTCCTGAAGACATAGCTGTCTACGAAAAAAATACCACGTCTCACGTGTTTTGTTAGCTCGCCTCTTATTTTTTTCCACCATACAATATCTCTTGTTAATTTATTCTCAACCAGAAAAAAAAATCAGAATAGATACACATATGTACACACACATACACATACACATACCGACATACGCATATACATGCAAACATATATGCATACATATATGTATACGTATACACATATACATACATATAACATAAACACACATATACATATCCACATATATATGTACACACACATGCATGCATATACACTCATTCATACAAAATACATGCATTTATCCCACAATAATGTGTAGTTGTGCATATGTGAATATGTGTGTATGTGTAAATGTGTATATGTGAATATGTATGTATGTGTAAATATGTATATGTGAATTTTTTGTGTATGTAGATGGAACTCCACCACCATCTCCTCATCGTGCAACGACTTTATACTGTAAGTATATCAAACATTTAATTTTAAATATATTTGATGGATACATAACTTATTTTTTTCTTGTTTCTTTTTATGTGCAGATTCTGATCAATCAGAGGGTACTCCACCACCTCCTACCCATGCAACGACTTCACATGTGTCCTCCGATAGGAATTATGATGAATTTTACTATGAAGAGCATATTATATGTTGGTGTAACTCTTGTTATGGCACGTATCGAAGACCATGATTGGAATGTATTGAACATGAAGGAGAGTATGGTACTTTTGAACATGCACCATCACCTGGTCAATGTGATAATGCTTGGGTATGTATTTTCTATATATATTAATGTCAATTTTTTATTTAAAAACCATATACAAAATCAAATTACTGTTGATATACAAGAATACTTGCTCGATGATGATGATGATGATGATAATTTTTCTCATAATGTTAATATACCTTCTACACGTCATGGACTTGTTGTTCATCAATTACAAGAAGAGGTTTCTAGAAATCCTCTACCTCCTGCTTTAGAGACTGAAACGGCTGGAGATTATCCATTGCTAGCTCTTGATCGTTCTTTAGTACAAACATATGATAGCAGAAGATATGGAGGATGACATAGAGGACCACTTCCTTTAGATGGAGAGGTTTTCAACTTTTGGGGTAATCGCTATATGATTGCTCCATCCAATATTACTAATGCTAGTCGTGGTCTCTTTATTGTAGAGGATTTGAATGTGCCTTCGAACTCTGAAGTCACTCTTATGTCATTTTGTGGTCCTATATATGGATGGGTAGATTAGCATCGACTTTCACATTATGTTCGAAGCATGAGTACTTATGGAATATGCTTGAACGCAGTATCTCTTACTACTAGAAGGATTTTACATGCAGAAAATGAAAGATTATATATTGATGGAAGACCTTACACACATGGAAATATAGCAGGTTTAATATATAGTAGTCGAGGGTTACATAATAGGTCAAGGACTAATTGCACATTTGAGGAGACTAAAAATAATCATGAATCACCATACATGAGTAGAGATGTATCAAGATACATAGTTGTCAATGCTATTACCACATTACATGTCGGTGATGAAATATTATTGAATTATGGATGGCGTAGACCTCTAAGAGCACCTTTTAGCTAGAGAGAATAAAAATTTTCTATCCATATTTAATAAGTTATATACTTAATTTTATATTTAAAGTTTACTATTTATTCATTCATGGTATATTAATGAATGTTACTTATATGTGTAGATTCCAATGTATGATGTTGATGATATTCCTCCACAACATTCACAATTACTAGTAAGACCTCATTTATCAGAAGCTTCCATGATGAGGCTACGCAAAACTAATCCTGTGCAATATGCAAAGTTGAAAGATCTATATTCAAAAGATGATAAAGTACAAGATTTGTGTGACAATGACGAAGATGATGGCATGGCAGATTTTATTGAGGATTGGTATCAAAATGACAGTGAGAGCATTGATATTTCTAAAAATGAGAAATATCTTCGAGAGGAATTTCTAAAGCATGTATATGAAGGAAGTGGTTTGACACAAATACATGCGAGCTTACTTATTCTCAACCTTCAAAATCGTTTTGGATGGAGTAATGTATCTATTTGGACACTATTAAGGTATAATTTTCAATTTTCTATCTGTCTATATATATATATATATGCATAAATATATAAATATATATTTATATATGTATGTATAAATATATATATATATATATATGTATGTATATATATATATATATATATATATATATATATATATATATATATATATATATATATATATATATATATATATATATATATATATATATATATATATATATATATATATATGCATATATAAACATACACATAATATACATGAATGCATATACACATATAAACATACACACACATATACACACATTTTGAAAGATGGAAAAATAATTTTAAAGGATGGGTGAACAAAAAGTGTCCACTCAATGCAGGTTTTTATTCTTACTTTAGATAAGGTAAGAACAAGAACTTGAATTGATGGACACTTTTTATCCGCGCATCTTTTAAAACTATTAATGCATCTTTCAACATATTTGCGAAAAATTTGATTGTTTGGATGGCAGGATACGATTGTCTGTTTTGGAGGATATGAAGTATGTACCTTCATTGAATGATTTGTCGATTCTATCATCTGTTCAATTTGAAAGTGTGAGAAGCGGATTTATAATTGCTATTGAAAGAATTTGGCATTGTTTATAGGCCATACAATGGTGACCTAGATGAATTGCATGCACAGAGGTTACTCGAGATAGAGCAATCTGATTATAATGGACTAGTGCCAGCAAGATTCGTGGGGTATGTAGTAAACCTCTTGCATGTCAATGATGAGCATCTGAACTTTAGGATACAAAGTGGAAATCATGGTGGCTTTAGCAGATCACTTTTATACAGCTTGTTCAAAAAACTTCAGTGTCATAAACCTCAAGTTCTTTGAACAAGCTATATAAAAGTGATCCTCTCAAGCCACCATGCTTTCCACTTTGTATCCTAAAGTTCATATGCTCATCATTGACATGCAAGAGGTTTACTGCATACCCCAAGAATCTTGCTAGCACTAGTCCCTTATAATCAGGTTGCTCTATCTTGAGTAACCTCTATGCATTCAATTCTCCAGGTCACCATTGTATGGCTTGTAAACAGTGCCAAATTCTTTGAATAGCAATTATAAACCCGCTTCTCACACTTTCAAACTGAACATATGATAGAATCGACAAGTCATTCAATGAAGGTACATACTTCATATCCTCCAAAACAATCAATCATATCTTGCCATCCAAAACAATCAAATTTTTTGCGAATATTTTGAAAGATGCACATAAGCATATACATATATAAAACTATATGCATATATATATATATATATATATATATATATATATATATATATATATATATATATATATATATATATATATATATATATATATATATATATATATGTGTATATGTGTGTGTGTGTGTATTAATTTATTTACTTTTTTTAATATATCTTTTTTTTATAAACTTACAAGTTATTATCTGAAAAGTTTTTACCAAGTCAAAATATTCTTCCTACCTCAGATGATGAAATGAAGAAGATAATAAAAAATCTTGGTATAGATTATTAATGTATACATGCATGTCGTAACGATTGTATTTAATATAGAGGTGAATATGCAGACTCTTTGACATGTCCCAAATGTAAATCTCCTCAATATAACGACGAAGAAGCTAAAATCCCAAAAAAGGTATTGAGACATTTTCCATTGGCTCCACAGATTAGAAATTTGTTTCGAAGCCCCAAATTATCAAAGCTTTTGACTTGGGTACATGATCACAAAACTACTAATGGAATAATCAGAATTCCTCATGATACTGTTGCTTTTTAGCATATTGATTCTACATGGCCTGAATTTGCACAAAATCCATAGAATCTAAAGTTAGGAGTTGCATTAGATGGGGTTAATCCATTCTCCATGAAATGTAGTAAATTATGGCTTGTTTTTGATAGACATCAACAAGAAATGACTTATGCTCGTGCTCCTTGGGTACTTACAACAAAAGAGATACACACTATCAACAATAGACTTCAATTGATCAAGACTCCTACATGATATGAAGCATCTTTTCAAAACATGTTTACTATGGATCATAAGAGCTTATCTAGGTTAAAGACCCATGACTGGCATATCTTTTTGAAACATATTTTACCTTTGGTTATCGATGGATGTAGAACAAAAGGAGTATGGGATGTGATCTATCGTCTTGGATCACTTATAAGGTAATTATGATACTTTTATATTTAATATGTATGAATATTGGATATCTTTTATTTTTTAATAAACTTCTTTATAATTGTTTTTATGATATGTATAGGTGGATTACATCCAAAGATATTGATGAAAACTCGATCCCACAAAAAAAAATGTGAATGTAAAGAGCTACTATGTTTGATGGAGAAAAAACTTCCTACTTCATTTTTTGATATTCAGATTCATTTATTAGTCCATCTTGTTCATGAAATACGAAACCAAAAGGATCCATGGCAAAGGGTTGGATGCTTGAAGAGTGCATGTATTACATTAGTGAGTACCTTGAAAGAGTTCATGAAGAAGCTCCACGTGCATGGACCAACGAGTCTTCTTCAAAAATAATAGATGAGGTATTATCAGGTAAGGGGGTTCCATTCTTCTTTAAAATTTCAAGAAAAAAATGATGTTTCTACTTTTGTAGCATATAATAGCGAATGCATGCAAGCATTCCTTAGCGAGTACGAGGAACTTCAAAATCTCCAAAGTAAGAGGCAAAAAAACAAAAGATATAGACGTAATCTCGATAATAATGAAATTACAGATATATCTTCTTTCATGGATTGGCTATATAGTCGTTTGCAACGTGCCAACGCAAATAATGAAGAAATCTCAGATGAGCAAAGAGAGTTAATGATAGGTTGTGAACGAAAGGTAATTTTATTAAAATAATATTTTATTTTTTTCATATATGTATGTTAGTTTCTATTTACTAATTGAATTTATTTTGCAGGCTCGAATGTGCACTAATTTGTGGGCTTTTGCACAACATATTAGAATCAAAGCCATTGATTCTTTATGTAAAATAGAGGATTCTAGAATTGTTGCTTCTTTCAAGCAACTATCACGTGCTAGCTCAAAAGACACAAACCTTATAGATAGCGAACTTGGTTACATAGGAACTATTGTTGGTATCTACGAAATTTCATTTCGCACATTCAAACAGGTAGAAAAAAGTTTATGTTTTTTTTGATAGAGTTAGTTATTTTTTTAAGCACCTAATAATGGATTTTTGTTGTTATATATTTTGATAGGTCATTTTGAAGGTTGACTGGTTTTGAGCCGAGTATAAAGGTAGTAATTCCTCATTAAGAAAGGAATTATCTGGGTTTTGGGCAATTGATTCTTCCAAGGTAATGCGATCTACTAAAGAACCATATATTCTTCCTAGGCATATTAAACAAGCATTTTTTTATAAAAACCCAGATGCTCATCCTTGGTGGCGAGTCATTCATGTGCAACCTAGAGGTAGGTCATTGTCTGCACAGTTTATTGTTAGAGAGATCAAAGAAAGTCCTCCTGATGATTCAACATCAGATATGGATACATCAACATCTGAAATAGAAATTAGAATCATTATACGTGATAATGATACTAACCTTTTTTATGAAGATGATAATTCTCTACATGCTGATTCTACTCATGAGGAAGAGGAATTACCCGAAATAGATATTAATCCATCAATAGATGATGTGATTCATGAGAATATAGATTTAACAATAGAAGAAATAAATGAAATCAATAAGGATAATGCAGATGAGACTATATTGATGTTTTACGAAAATGATGGCAATAATGAAAACATATGAGCAGATTACATAGTAAATTCTACTCTAGTTATCGATCAATAACTTGAAGCTTCTGAATGGATATTAGATAATAGATTTTCTTATTAACTTGAATAATGATGAATCCTACTAGAGAGATGAAATCATGTTCTTTTAAGTTAGAACATGAAGCTCAGGGGTATGCCTAATTATTTTATATATAGCTTTATCTTCGAGGAGCAAATCTTTATCATGTATGTATGCATATGTGTGTGCATTCATGTGTATTATATTTATACATATGTTAGTATGCATGTATATTTATTTCATGTATATGTATGTGTTTGCATGTATGTGATATATGTATACATGTGTTAAATATGCATATGTGTATATATGCATATGCATTTATGTAAAATATTCATGTATTCATGTAATATATGCAAGTGTTTATAATTGTGTACATGTATATATGTATATGTGTCTATGTGTAAATATGTATGCATGTATATATATGTTTATGGGTGCATGTAGGCATGTATATGTGATGTGTACATGTATATATGTATATATGTCTATGTGTAAATGTGTACATGTAAATATGCATGCATGTATATATATATTTATGTGTGCATTTAGGCATGTATGTGTGATGCATAATATATCTACTCCATTTTATATTTATGTATGTGTATCTACATGATGTGTATATATCTTTATATATATTATGATCCTCGCTGATTCGAGTAGCTATATATAGAGGCATAAGGTTGGGAGGAGAGACATCTCTCTAGTAGGACGTCAGAGGAATAGATGCAATGTGTACATATACTTCAAACATATGGCTAAAAGGTTGAATTAAAGTTTTTAAATTAGGGGTTTTAAAACCCTAATATCAAAATTAGTGTTTTCAATTTAGGATTTTTGAAATAGGATTTATTTATTTATTTATTTATTTATGCGTATGCATGTGTTGTGTATGTATGTGTATCTATATGTGCATATGCATGTGTTGTGTGTGTGTATATATGCATGTGTATATGTATATATGCATGTAAATATGATTATATGAGTCTATGTGTGTGTACATATGATTATGCATGTGTATGTGTATGTGAGTATGTGTACGTGTATGTGAGTATGTGTTTGTCTCTATGTGTATTCATTATATGTGTGTAACTGCATGTATGTGTATGTGTGTGTAAAAATGTGCATGTATGTGTGTGTATGTATAAATTTTCATGTATGTGTATATGTGTGTAAATGTGCATGTATGATGTATATGTGTGTGTATGCGTGTATTTACACCTATAGTTTCACTCTTTTCTCTCTCTCTCTCTCTCATATACATACATACATGCATAAACATAAATACTCATATCCACATATGTATACAAAAAAGTAGTGCATATCGTGCATTATCACGACGATAAGCCATAAGTGTCCGCATCTCTTTTAGATACCACTTAAGCGACCATCCTGTCCCAAACTTTGTCTCAAGTGAACTAAGTACGTATTTTTTATCCCTCTCATCATGCTCACTACAAAAATACAAAAAATAATGTAAATAAAACATAAGATATTTATTTCAATTTATATGTAAAATTACTTAATTCCACGGTAAGTGGACAAAGTGCAGGTAAGAGTCGCATAGTGCCTGGATTCTTCTCTTGAACTCCAATCCATTCCCTATGTACACAATGTTTTCCTCTGGCTCTATATTGGACTCTAGTCCTAAGGTGCCTATGCATGTCCTCATAGGCAACTCTGCTATGCTATCATGATTTGGAGGTGGTATAGGTGTCCTGAAAATAGATAGATAAAAATAAATAAAAATATGTGTTATAATATCATTAAAAAAGTTTATGAAAAAAAGACATACCAATGAGCTGATAGCTCTCTTCCTGCATGTGGAGCCACAGAAGAGCCCTCCTCTGATCGCTAGGTAAGCATCTCAATCGTACAATCCACCTCCTCATCCGACATCTCTTAGTAATCACGCATGATGGCCCCTAGAGAATCAGACGGAACTCTTGCTCTCATAAGACTTTTTATGAGAGTGAGTTTCCCCTTTGTCTCTCTAGTAGGATCCAAAATTCCTAACATATAAAACAAAATGGTTAGAAATCAATATATATATATACGTGTACATATGTATGTGTTTATGCATTAAGTATGGGTATGTATGCATGTGTGTATGTATGTGCGTGTATGTGCGTGTGTATGCATGTGTATGTGTGTGTATGCATCATTATGTGTGTATGTGTCTATGTGTCTATGTGTGTGTATATATGTGTGTGTGTATGTGTGTGTGTCTATGTGTATGTGTGTGCATTTATGAGTGTGTATGTGTTTATGTGTGTGTATGTGTCTATGTGTGTGTATGTGTCTATGTGTGTATGTGTATGCATGTATGTATGCATATGTGTGTGAATGTGTGTGTATGCATTATGTATGCATATGTGTGTGTATGCATTATGTATGTGTATGTATGCATGTATGTATGCATGTATGTATGTATGTATGCATATGCATATACATTATGTATGTATATGTATGCATGTATGTGTATGTGTGAGTATGTCTCTCTATGTGTGTGTGTGTGTATGCATATATGTGTGTGTATATGTGTATGTATGTGTGTATGCATGTGTATGTGTGTGTATGCATCATTATGTGTATATGTGTCTATGTGTGTATGTGTGTGTGTATATGTGTGTGTGTGTGTCTATGTGTATGTGTGTGTGTCTATGAGTGTGTATGTGTTTATGTGTATGTATATATCTATGTGTGTGTGTATGTGTCTATGTGTGTATGTGTATGCATGTATGTATGCATATGTGTGTGTATGCATAATTATGTGTGTATATGTGTATGTGTCTATGTGTGTATGTTTGTGTGTGTGTATATGTGTGTGTATGTGTATGTGTCGCTATGCGTCTATGAGTGTGTATGTGTTTATGTGTGTGTATGTATCTATGTGTGTATGTGTCTATGTGTGTGTATGTGTATGCATATGTGTGTATGCGTGTGTATGCATTATGTATGCATATGTGTGTGTATGCATTATGTATGTGTATGTAAGCATGTGCATTATGTATGCATGTAAGTATGTATGTATGCATATGCATATGCATTATGTATGCATATGTATGCATGTATGTGTATGTGTGTGTATGTCTCTCTATGTGTGTCTGTATGCATATATGTGTGTGTATGTGTGTATGTGTGTGTATATGTGTCTGTAAGTGTGTACGCATGTGTATGTGTGTGTATGCATCATTATGTGTCTATGTGTGTGTATATGTGTGTGTATGTGTGTCTGTCTATGTGTATGTGTGTGTATCTATGAGTGTGTATGTGTTTATGTGTGTGTATGTGTCTATGTGTGTATGTGTCTATGTGTGTGTATGTATGTATGCATGTGCATTATGTATGCATGTGCATTATGTATGCATGTAAGTATGTATGTATGCATATGCATATGCATTAGTATGCATATGCATATGCATTATTATGCATATGCATATGCATTATGTATGCATGTATGTGTATATGTGTGTATGTCTCTCTATGTGTGTGTGTATGCATATATGTGTGTGTATCTGTGTGTATATGTGTCTGTATGTGTGTATGCATGTTTATGTGTGTGTATGCATCATTATGTGTGTATGTGTGTGTGTATATGTGTGTGTATGTGTGTGTGTGTGTGTCTATGTGTATGTGTGTGTATCTATGAGTGTGTATGTGTTTATGTGTGTGTATGTGTCTATGTGTGTGTATGTGTCTATGTGTGTATGTGTGTATGTGTATGCATGTATGTATGCATATGTATGTGTATGCATGTTTATGTGTGTGTATGCATCATTATGTGTGTATGTGTGTATGTGTGTATGTGTTTGTGTATATGTGTGTGTGTATGTGTGTGTGTCTATGTGTATGTGTTGCTATGCGTCTATGAGTGTGTATGTGTTTATGTGTGTGTATATGTCTATGTGTGTGTATGTGTCTATGTGTGTATGTGTATGCATGTATGTATGCATAGGTGTGTGTATGTGTGTGTATGCATTATGTATGCATATGTCTGTGTATGCATTATGTATGTGTATGTATGCATGTAAGTATGTATGTATGCATATGCATATGCATTATGTATGCATGAATGTGTATGTGTGTATGCATATATGTGTGTGTATGTGTGTATGTGTGTGTATGTGTGTGTATGTGTGTGTATATGTGTGCGTATGTGTGTATGCATGTGTATGTGTGTGAATGCATCAATCTGTGAGAGGACTAACGAAAGTCTTGACAACAATTCGTATTAAACAGAGTTTTGAATGTTAAGGTACTGCTGATTGAATAAGATAATATGGGAAAATCAAGTTACATGGCCTCTGATTTATCAGACCTCTACCACTCCCAAGAACCCGAAAGAACTTTAAAATGCCTGTAATGTAAAAGCGCATTTTAACATTGGCACCGTCTGTGGGAAGGTGGCCACAGATCATGAATCAATAGTAAGGTGGAGGAGTACGCAATTGGTGCAAAGGTGATATATGCAGGTTACTCGGTCCGGCGAGTCGTATCCGAAGTACAGAAGAGACCAACAACCTTGGGCGGTACCAAATTTGTTAGGGACACCCCCAAGAGGCAGAAGCATAGACCGGTTGAGCCCAGTCGTCGAAGGAGCGGAGCCAGTAAGCAGTGATTCCGGTACCATTCCGGTGACCCGTGCTGCAATTCCCGTAGATTCCGGTGTAATTTCGGTACAGTTTGCAGAAGCTACAGTAACTTCAGAGTGTACAGGGATGCAGTGCGCCGTTGACCCGACACCGTCTGGTCAAGATTCGACCCTTTCTGAGGATAAAGTTATGTTACCCAGAGAGATCATTGTTGGTGAAAGAATACCCTGTTTTGGGGAAAGTTCGACAAATTCCGATAACACTTCAGTCCCAGTTGCAGGGAATTTACAGTTTTCGGTGATAGTGTGATACTTCCTGGTGAATCTTCATTTCAGACACCACTATTCGGGGCAAATTTGCCTAGCTGGGATATCAAAGCTAAGGATAGGTTCTTCAATTTGGAGATCTGTAAGAGACTGAACTCTATTTTCAAGCCGAAAGGTGAGCAGTCTGACCATACAGACTCAGAAGGTCAAGAAACGCCACCTCAGAACTCAGAAGATAGCAACGGTACCACAGCTAGCACCATGAGTGGTCAACAACAACAGCAACAGCAGTAGCAACAACAACAGCAGCAACAACAACAACCACTTCCACTTCGACCGGTTCCAACAGGGGTAACATACACTAAGTTTGGTGGATTTCCAAGTGACGACCCTGATGCCCATGTGCGTGCCTTTGAGATAAGTTATGCCATGCTAAACCATCCACCCAATCCGGCATACAAGGCCATTGTGTTTCAGTCAACATTAGTCAATGAAGCAGCACGATGGTTAACAGGGTATGATTTCAATCATTTCGTTACCTATGAGGCGGTAAGAGATGCATTTTTACACGTTTCGGTTGAAGAAAAATCCTGCCAAAATCTTCGATTACTTGCAGAACAATAGGCAGAAGCCGCACCAGACTCTTCAGGAATATGCCACATTGTTTAGAACTCATTTAAGACAACTGCCTCTGGCACATGCCAATCTATTGGATGATGTGATAACTCAATGGTTTATTAACGGGTTAATCCAACAATTAAGACAAATTATGATCATCTGTTGTGTGGGTGCTATGACACTAGATGCTGTTATCACGATGGCCCTGCAACTAGAGCATAAGGTTGGAGGATTCACTCAAGACTTGGAATGGCTGAAAGCCAGTAAGCATGGTATAGATGATCAGGCTAAACAGTTGTATTATACCAAGTGCAAAAATGCAGGGCATACCAGTGCTACCTGTGCCCTTAATCAAATGTATTGTGCCATCTGCAATATCACCGGACACTCAATCAAAAATTGTGCGTTTAATGCCAAAGTGCAGGGATGAGCAGCTGTAAATGCCATTATACAAGAACCAGGACAGCTAGCAACTCACTGCATGCCACCGCAGATGCGAAACAATCAGTCGCAAGGATATAGGAATTATCAGGGACAGCGGAATACCAACTTTAATGCAAATCGATGGTAGGCACGTACATCAGCAGAAGGTACTTCTCTGCCACCACCTTGATGTCACTTTTGCAGTGAGCTTGGCCACATACAGAGATTCTGCAAGGATGCATCCGAATATGATAAAAGAAAGAAAGACCGTCAAAACCCGATGACCAACATGGTCTATATCTCACCAGTGGAATCACAAGTAGCAGTGGTCCAGACAAGATCCGGTAAGCAGTTGCAACCCGCAGCTGAGGTGTTTGAACCTAGCATCCGTGAACAACAGCGAATGTATACTAAAGCTAGCCAGTGGACCGCCAAACAGCCTACCATGTTCCCTGATCCAATCCCGGTGACACAGGTTCCTCTGCCAAAGGTGAGAGCGCATGAACAAGACTCTACCCTAGTAATACGAGAATCATTATTAGAATCGGTGAAGAGTACAAGTCAAACAGAGCAGGTATGGGATATTCTCTCTTGGGCTTCAATTACATTCCCCTTGGGGCAGCTACGCGCCTTGGTGCCCGGAGTTAGGCATGAGTTTCAACAACAGGTGAGTCCGCGATCTCCCAGTACTCCAGCGACCACAACAATACAACCGGAAACTGATTCTACGGTGGATCATTCTCTCCCCTTAATCACTCTTTGGCATAAAAATCACAAGATTACGCAAGTGCTAATTGATGGTGGTTCCGGTGTGCACATAGCAACTGCAGCTCTCTGCAAGAAGTTAGGGTGGACCCAAATTGAGCCCGTTCAATTCTTTGTCAGAATGGCAGATCAATCTCGAGTCGATCCGGTGGGACTCGTAAGGAATATCCCGATTACTCTGCAGGGCACCACGTTCAAAATGACTTTTGTAGTCTTAGAACTACTAGAATCCAGCCTCGATTACAATCTCCTTTTCGGTCGACCATGGTTGAAACAGGCTAAAGTTATACAGGATTGGTCAGCGCAAGAATTGACTTTCAAAGATAATCACCGTAAATATGTTGTCAAACTAGATGCCATTCAGCCTTGTGAGCTTCATGCCAGACCCTATGTAGCAGAGCCAGTCCACATGTTGGATGGCTTATCTGACGATGAAGAAGAAGCGTTTCTGAGGAACAATAAAGATATGATTTCCTTAGGTACTGTAGATCTGCAATCTGTCACAGACAACTGGAGTCCGGCAGCCTGTACGGTTGTTCCCGTGACCGGAGATATAGATGAGGATGATAATGTTGCTATGGATGAAGCCACTCTACAACAACTTTTAGAGCCAGCCGACGATCCGCAGAAGCCGTGACAATTTTATGTTCCTGAAGACCAACTAGTAACCTATAATTTGGGTGATGAAAGCAACCAGCGTCCTATTAAAATTAAGGCAGGATTGCCCGAGGCATTTCAAGAATATTTGATCTGACTCCTACGTGAGTTTTTTGATGTTTTTGTGTGGGATTATCGGGATATGAAAGGTCTCGATCCGTGGATCTATCAACATCGGGTCGTGCTTAAGCCAGAAGCGAAGCCAATTAAACAATCCAGTTACCGAATGAACCCCAATTATGCAGTACAGGTCAAAGCGGAACTCAATCGGTTATTGAAGGTAGGATTCATTGTCCCAATCGAACATGCTGAATGGATCTCTCCGATCGTGATTGTTCCAAAGAAAAATAAACAACTTCGAATCTGTCTGGATTACCTGAAATTGAATGCGGCTACGGTACCTGATCCATTTCCTCTCCCCTTTCTTGACACAATGCTAGATAGAGTGGCCGGACACGAGATGTACTCCTTTTTGGACGGTTACGGTGGGTATAACCAGGTGCGAATGGTAGAACAAGACATACCAAAAACAGCGTTCATTACGAATTGGGGTGTGTATGCTTGTACAATCATGTGGTTTGGCTTAAGGAATGCTCCAAGCACATTTCAACGGTGTATGCAAGAAGTTTTTTCACCCTATCTGACTACTTTTATGCAGGTGTACTTGGACGACTTTTCTTTATTCGGCAAGATTGTGGAACACCTATATCATTTACGGTGTTGTTTCGAAAAATGCCGTGAATACCGGTTATGCTTGAATCCGACAAAATCTGTGTTTGCGATGTGGAAAGCTCCTTGGTTACATTATCTCTATGCAAGGCATACAAGTTGATCCAGACAAAGTTGCAGCCGTGTTGCAGGCACCGGTCCCCACAACACCAAAAGAAGTTATGCGATTCCTGGGATAGATTCGGTGGCATGGTCGCCACTTACGGTGGTTAGCCCATTTGGCAACACCACTTAATCGGCTAATGACTAGTACTCCCCGCCAGTTCGAATGGACTCCCGAATGCCAAACTGCCTTTGATCGTTTAAAAGGATTATTGACTTGGGCCCCAATTTTGCAACCCTCGGATTGGGAATGCCCGTTCCATGTCTTTGTCGATGCATCGGATATAGCCATTGGAAGTGTTTTAATGCAGCAAACTGATAAGTGGTTCCGGCCTGTATATTATGCTAGTCGTCGACTAGCTTCTGCTGAAAAGAATTATTTAGTGACTGAAAGAGAATGTCTCAGACTAGTGTACTTTGTGAAGCAATTCGGGCATTATTTGCTAGGCTGAAAATTCACCTTTCACGTGGATCATGCCGCACTTGTATAGCTGGTCCGGAAGCAACATTTAGGTGGTCGTTTGGCTCGTTGGATTTTATTACTACAGGAGTTCGACTATGAAGTGATTCATCGACCGGGCACCGCACATGCATTAGCAGATTTTCTTTCTCGGTTGGATTCCGGTGAAGCTCCGGTGGGCGTTGATGACACCACACCAACAATTTACATTACTGAACTGGCTCGTGAGGAATCTGTAGAACCTCCTGTGCCACCTACCTACTATGATCAGTTATTAACTTTTCTTACTGACGGATGTCTTCCCCCTCAAACTTCTCCTGCTATGCGGCGGAAGATTGTAGTTTACAGTCGCAGATTCCGGTTGATTATAGGACAGTTGTACTACATAGATCATACTAGTGTCTTACTTCATTGTATTCCACCACATCAAGTAAACTCGCTTATTGCTATAGTGCATTCAATACCCTCTAGTGGACATTTTGCAGCAGATCTTAGGCACTGAAAAATTCTGCAAAGTGGGCTTTGGTGGCCTACCATGTACAAAGACGTTGCTCACTTTGTGCAACAGTGTGCCACTTGTCAATGCTCTAGACAGTCATTACAGCACCACTTCTTTCCTCTACAACCTGTATTACCTTTGGACCCTTTCCAGAAGTGGGGTCTTGATTTTATTGGACCAATCACACCTCCAGCGACCCTTAGCAACAATCGCTACATTCTGACCTGCATAGATTACGCTACCAGGTGGGTAGAAGCTTGGGCCTTACGGTTCGCTACAGCGGTTTCAGTAGCAAAATGCCTGATGAAAGATGTCTTCCCGCATTATGGATTACCTCTAGAACTTGTGATAGATCAAGGAACACACTTTGCTAACAATTTAATGCGAGTACTAATGCACACTTTGAAAATTTTGCATAAATTCAGTTCACAGTACTATCCTCGTGCTAATGGCTTAGCTGAAAGTACCAACAAGACGCTATTGGGTATGCTTCGCAAATTGATCGTGGAATCACCAGAAAGATGGGATCTTTTACTACCTGTAGTCTTATGGGCATCCGGACTACATACAAAGTTGCAACCGGAATGACCCCTTTCAAGCTTGCTTATGGGTTGAAAGCAATCGCGCCGATGGAGCTCCTAGTGCCAAGCTTACGTGTGGGCCTCACTCAGAAATTACTACCCGAAGACTCTTTGTCCTTTCGGTTGGACACCCTCAGAGATTTGGATGAACAGCGTTGGGAAAGCTTCCTCACTCTTCAAGAAGTTCAGTTGCGGCAAGCCCGTACCCATGATCGGTTCCTCAAAACTCCACTTTTTATGATGGGCCAACTTGTGCTGTTTTATAATACTAAATCAAATTGTTCTGCTGGGAAATTTAAATTACGGTGATTCGGTCCTTACCGGATTAGTGAACACTGGGACCAGCTACTTTTTGGTTGACTACCTTGACCGGAGTTCCTCTTCCTAAAGTGAGCAATGGTTCAAAGTTGCGGCCGTATTACCAATCACCTGATCACCACTGACGTGTTCTTCGTTTTTCCGTGTGGTATTTACTTTCTATTTATTTCCGTAATTTTGGCTGAATATAGACCATAAATCTCCTCATTTTGATATCTAATTATGATTAATCGCCACCCTTTGTTACTGATTCTGCTCATGCATGCACGCCGTAATTATGGAGGTTATCATTTCCATACCGTGCGATGATTAGGGTTTTCGATCGTTTTTCGTTGCCGAGTGTCTACTTAATCCTCTTCTTTTCCCTATTAATCGCTATTGTGTCTGTGTGTTCTGTGCGTTGTGTTTTCGGTGCTTGCTGAGTATTCGTGTTCTTGTGATTTCGTGTGCGCATCATGGAAGCTTTAGCCAATTTTGCTACCTTCCGTGACGGACTCTCTCATGACGTGAGTGAGTTCTTGCGTATCCGCGGCCTGTCAAACTTCGCGGAATTGCCTTGGCACTCAGTGGAATGTCACTCTTATTATGCACAGATTATTGCTGCCATTGCCGCCACACCTGCCACAGAGCAATCTTGGCCGTTTACCTGTTTACCATCACGTGTAGTAATTACTTTAAA
>CM035418.1:52639606-52674606 GCA_020310875.1 Ceratopteris richardii
TAATAAATTATTTCCAATTTGAGGCCTAAACCGATCACTCATTAGAAACATACTACCAATCCTTAAGATGATTCAGGAAACCAGAAGATAGGCATCATAGGAAATCATATAAGGGAAAATCTTCCCGATAGTGTATCATATAAGATAATATTTTCCATGTTTAGAACTTCTTGTATTTTCATTCCTATGCCATCGTATCCTCCCATCTGTTTATCAAAGTGTCATCGTTAAGCTACTTATATTTCAATCTTCCTTACCTAGTTTGATCCGAACTTCTTTAGAATAACAGACTAAACTTTGATCATGTATACTCCCAAATCATTTATAAGTGAGTAACGTACATCACGAAAGATACCAATCATCCAATACCTAAATATTCCCAAATCATTTATAAGTGAGTAACGTACATCACGAAAGATACCAATCATCCAATACAAAGAATAAGCTGAACTATTTACGAAGTATCACATAGTTCATGATCTCTTTCTCTATCACCTTGTTATAGTATATATCACCAATATTTACCTTAACTACATGGAATAAAATTTGAAACCATGCACCATAAGCTATAAAATAGAGTCTTCACCCTCTTTGTAGTGTAAGATATCTCATTTGAACCTCTATCCTGAGTCTAGGAAGAATACCTATTCTCTTTGAACACCTTATATGAAAGTCATAAAGTCATACGAAAATCCCATTAACCTTGCCATAACAAAAAAATACGCTATCTTGCTTTAAGAAAACATTATACATCATCTCCACAAACCTGAATACCTACCACAACCATGTCAATAGGTTTGCTTCTGTCGAACATCCATATCATCTTCTGCCCTCAAAAATAAATTAACCTCTTGAGCATAAAGGGGTCTCATCAGAGCATACTATTAAGATTCGTTCTCTAACCATACTATAAGGAGGAGCTTTCGGATCACCTTCAATCCATAATTGTCTAGATTAAGTCGTGTTGTGGGCGTTGCTTAATTCACAAACCATACTTCACAAAAGAGCTTGGTCCATGCTAACTATTTAGTGCTATTCCGTAATGCAGTCCTCATAAAAACTATGAGGATTACAATCATTTGTATCATTCATCAAAACCCCGTTCTAAGTAATAACAACAGATAGTTAAAGACACTCAATATCTATTTTCCAGAATATAAAAGATCTTAACTATTGAAGAAAAGCTAAAACAATGTGCAATAAGTACCTAGTAAGATTTCCTTCTAGAAACATTAGCCATTCATTCAAAATACAGAATGCCGAATAACAATAGATAGTCGATTATAGAAAAGAAGAAACGCAACATCGACAATCAGTTATAATGGGTAGATGGCGGCCAGCGTGAAACAAAAGCCATTAGACCGTAGTATTTCATCAAGCCCTTAGAACTTAGTTAAAAAAAAAACCATGTTTCTATTCCATTCGAATTATATCTTTAATGAAGACACCCCAGCGAAATAAAAGTACTTTCTCGTCTTCGAAATCCACAAAAATCCCTTTTCTGAAGAACTTCACATGCTTGATTCTTATTGCATCTTCAATTCCATAGAAACTATCTCTATTTATCTCTCACGCCTGGGTCCTGAGAAAGACACTTTCATTAGTAAATATCTTATGCCAATATTCATATGAGTATATTTTTGTATGTATTCATGCATGTACATGTGTATGTATGTATATATTCATGCATGCATGTATGTGTCCATGCATGCATGGAAGTATCGATGCATCCATGTATGTGTTCATGTATACACATATGTATATACGTCCCTATGCCTATGTCTCTCTCTCTTTCTCTCTCTCCCTCTCTCTCTCTCTCTCTCTCTCTCTCTCTCTCTCTCTCTCTCTATATATATATATATATATATATATATATATATATATATATATATATATATATATATGTATGTATTCATGTATGTATGTATTTCTATATGTATGTATGTGTTCAGGGATGAATGTGTGTATGTATTTAACTATGTACATATGTAGGTAGGTACATAAATATATATGTAACTTTGTATGTATATATGCATTTTTAAATGTATGTACGTATATGTATGTATGTATATGTATGTACGCGTGCACGCAGTTCTTGTATGTATGTTCTCATATGTATTCATATGTGTATCTATTTATGTATGTGGGTATATATGTTGATATGTATGTGTGTGTGCGGCTATACAACATGCGCATATAAGTGCAGCTATGGAAGCTAAAATGTATGTTCTAGTACACATAATTCAATAAGCATTTTCGTTAAGAAAAGCTCTTTTATTTGTTTTTTATTATATTTATGTATGTATGTGTTCATGCAGTTATGTATGAATGTTTTCATATGTATTCATATGTGTATCTCTTTATCTATGTGGGTATATATGTTGATATGTGTGTGGGGCTATACAACATGCACAGATAAGTGCAGCTATGGAAGCTAAGATGTATGTTCTGGTTCACATAATGTACATATAAAATCAATCAATAAGCATTTTCGTTAAGAAAAGCTCTTTTACTTGTTTTTATTATAAAATAATATCATTTATTTTCTCTATCTATCCATGCATAGTAAGTTGCAAAAATACACAAGTCTCTTCATCTGAAGTATGTATACGAAATCTTAGTATGCCCACCAGGCCAGAGCTCCTATTCTTCTGAAGCATGTGTAAGAAATCTTAGTATGCACAGCACGGCAGAGATCGTATTCATATTTGGACGTAAAAGCATCAATTCGTTTTAGTACTATTACGATTGTCGATGTAGGTATATTCCTATTCGCTTAATATTTTTTACATAAGTAATATCAGGTCCATGAGAAGATCAATCATATGAAATTCCGTCATCTTTGTACTAATAAGTAATTATTTTCAGAATGTACTTATCAGAAGGTATATCTTCCTAATGCATTGATAACTTTTGCTGTCAAATTTTAAAAATAACAAAGAAAAAGGAGTATCAAAACCATCAACGAGATTGATGTGAAATACGATACAAGGAAATTAGGTAGCCTAACACTACTCTGAAGTTAAAGTTACCTAGTAAAGATGCACTCACAACTTTGGCCATACCTCCAAGGAGTGGTCGATCGAGAAGTCCTTATCTCTTCTCGACAAAAGAATTGCTGACTGTAAGAAACCTCACCCCCCCCCTCCCTTCAGACATCACAAAGAGCTACAGTATGTCAACGATAAGCTTAAAACCAAGTGGGCTCCACATGATGGGGATGCGAGGTTTATCAACCTCCTCTATAACTTCATGTAAGCTTTGCAAGGTCTTCCATGAAGGCTCGGAAAGAAAATTATACTTCAAAAACATATCAGTTGGAAGCAAGCTATGCTCGGAGAAGCGATTGGTTGCTTCACGACTCTCAGGAATGCCATCAGAGGAAGGTGCTATGGATATTCCCGTTAAGCATTTAATCTATAAGTGCCTTTTGAATAAAATGTCCTATTCATTTCTCTTCTACTCTCATTACTGCATTATTCTGTGGAACAGGATGTGACAGTCAACCACGTAAGCGTCATTTGCACACATACACAGAAAGCCTTGAAATAGAGAAAATGTCATCCATTTTTGGAGCATAATATGCTGCTTTGATATTTTCACTTAACAAATGGTCCATATATATAAGGTACTCCTATGGGTGGTATACAAGGTTTTCGTATGCATGTATTTATGAAAGGAAATGATTTTAAAATGAAATGCGTAGGATCTTCCGACAAAAAGAATATTAATATATGTATGCGTTGTTTGTACTTGAAAGGAGGTACACATCGTTTCTTTAACCTTAATGCTAAGATGAATAATTTTCATAAGATGAATAGATTTAAAAGATGGAGAATACTTTGGTTATTTGGATATTATGAATATCAATACGAACGTCACATTGTACGGTTAGCATTGTTAATCATAACATCATACAAAAGAAAGATGATTTTTCTGGTGTCTTTTCATCCAAGCCTAGTGCTTGATCACTCAATGTAAAGCATCATTTGTATACACTCTTAATGCGAGGAGCCATAGAAACAATCTCTTATAATAGTTGAAAAGTAACTACATCAAAGTAAAAGTCAATTGAGAATCTCACGGCCTAGTTAGACACAAATAACGAGCCAAAGTTAGGAGAGATTGATGAGAAGATATCCCCCCAAACATGATGGAATTTTTAGGTACAATCCCTCCAAGTTTTGAATTCAAATACTTCTATCTATACACACAAAAGTAGTGACGAATTAGAGCAAAAATTGGAGCTAGATTCTGAGGAGCTTCTATCCAAGTACTGTGCTATTTGTGAAGCACACATTGTGCGTATTCTTTCCAACCTTCAGGCCCATTCATATCATGTAACATATGTGCAACACAGATTGATTTTCAAGCTAAATCTTGAAGTTAATCTCATCTGCTACTTCATGTTGACATTCATGACTTTTAGTCAACTTCAGTGATTTATTTCTTTGTGTATACTTACTCTTTTGCTGTGAGTTAATTTGTTATAAGTAATTTGATGAGTCTATTTGCATCATATCAATTTTCAGTATCATTGTTTCATTATTCTATGACTTACATTGATTTGAAGTCACCTAGGTAATCGGGCAAGTAGTCCCGTAAAAGTCGGGATGACAACCCCATGTTGCTAAAATTTTGTCTTTCGATGGTTCATCAAAATTCATCAGGTTTGTTGCTTTAGATTTAGTATACATATAATTAGAGATGTGCAAAATATCTCTAGTCATTTTTCAGCAGGCTGTGAGCTCTCAGTAAATTATCAAAGTGAATCTTATCAAAAAATAGCAAGTTTTGCTTCATTTGTTTTTCATTAGGTAGTACGTTTTGAATCAATTTGAGTTTGATTTGCCAAAGCACTAGGATGTTCTATATGAATCCTTAGCACGGAAAAGGTGTCTACTTATCATCCTTGAAGCTATCTTGGCAGGTGTGGAGCTAGGTTTTATGGAAACATGCCCATCTTTAATGTCTATCAAGCATTTCTCGTCATAGTGGTATCAAAGCAAAGAGTAATCAATATGAGCGATGGTTTTCCTTCCACCATTGACAAATTGGATAGAGAAAACTACCTAGCTTGGTCTCTAAGGATGGAGGCCTACCTTCAAGGGAGAAAACTGTTTGGACATAAATTTGAAGATGGAGTCATGACAACAATGACAAGCAAAGGACAACCATCACATGAAGAGCAAGAAAGGCTTACAACTTTGTGTTCAAAGGATGCACTGGCCAGGTCCTACATCCTAAAATCAATCTCTGATTTTCTTTTACCTCATGTGAAAGGATGCAGAACCTCAAGAGAAACCTGGAAAGCTCTTGCCTCCTTCTTCCCTTAAAATACTAGAGCAAGGAAGAATGAGTTATCGATGGAGTTCACTACTTTGAAGAAAAGTCCCAAGCAAAGTGTAACTGATTATGCCATCTAAATGAAGGAGATCAATTCGGAAGCTTTGGAGAGGTAATTGAAGAAGAACAAATCATAAGGCAAATTGTCATTGGCATCAAAGCTCACGACAAGCAGGAATCATTCGCAACTACCATGGATCTATACATGGGCATGCAATTACCTAACCTAAACACTCTGATGGGCCAACTCTTCACACATGAAGCAAAGATAAGCAAGAATGGTGAATCCTCAATAGGTTATCAATGTTCTGCCTTACACTGTGATAAAGCTAAAGCCAAGGATAAATCAAAGTCTAAGAAGAATGAAGATCAAGGTAGCTCTTTCCAAGCCAACTTCACAAGTAGAGGAAAATCTAGAGGAAGAGGCAAAAGAGGAAAGCAAGTTATGGGGAGAACCCAAACATCTCAACCTTGTAATATCTCTGGTTACTCTAATCATACCGCTCAAGAATGTTAGAGGAACCCAAAGAACTCCAGAGGAAGAGGATTCAATAGAGATGGCTATGGATCAAATAGAGGCAGATACAATGGAGGATACAACAATAACTACTACAAAAACAATAACAACCATCAAAATGGATACAGAGGAAGGAAGGATTATAACAACTACACTGAGGATCAAAGTTAAGAGGACTCACTACTTCTCATGAACCCAACATTGAAGCAAGGTAAGGATGATGACCATGTTTTCTATATTGACTCAGGGCTCTCAAATCATGTCTCATGAAATGTAGCATTGCTATCTAATTTAAAAGATCCCAAGAATAAGCATGAAGTGCAGACACCTAATGATACAAGACATTCAATGGAAAAAATAGGTAATGTCAAGATATCAAATGGCAACATAAATCATCAAATCAAAGTATTGTATGTACCTAAAATGACCAAAAACTTGATAACTGTTGAAGAAATTGTGGAGAAAGGATTGCAGGTTAGGTTTATAAGACATGAAGCATATGTGGAAGACCGCAAGCAAGGTTTGTGAAGGATTACCAAAGAAGAAAAGACACAAAGACTCTTCACCTTCGAGGAGGACACCAAGAACATGGCCTTATTTAGCTATGTATCTTATACACTCTCTGAATTGGAGGTATGGCATAATAGGCTTGCTTATATTGGTGAGAGAACTTTGAATCAAATTTGCAAGGATCAAAGTGTACTTGGATTTCTCAACATCACAAAACAACATATGATATACAAGTTTGGAGCTGGTAAATTTGGCAAGGCACAAAGACAACCTTTCAATAGGAAAGGCTATATCCATTAGGAGCTATTAGATCTTGTTCACACAGATGTGTGGGATCCAAGCAAAGAACCTTCTATTTCAGGTTCAAAATATTATGTATATTTTATTGATGATTATAGTAGGTGGATAGTTTTGTACTTTATAAAGCATAAAGATGAATTCTTTAATTGTTTCAAAAGGTACCTTGCACTTTTAGCAAATAGGTAGAAGTCTCAAAAAATGTAGATCAAATGGTGGTGGAGAATACTAATCAAGTGAATTTGATGCTTCCCTAAATGAAAGAGGCATTAAAAGGGAAGTAACTAGATACACACTTGAACTCAATGGAGTAACTAAAAGAAGGAACATAACTATAGCTGAAGGAGACAAATCTATGCTAAATGAGAAGGTTCTACCAAATTACCTTTGGATAGAGGCTTTGTCAATAGCGACGTACCTTGTAAATAGACTTCCATCAAATTCTTTAGATGGTATGATTCCATATGAGGTGTGGAATGGAAGAAGTCCAAGTCTAAAGCATTGCAAAATCGTTGGATGTCTAGCTTATGCATACATACCTTCTCAAGTAAGAGGAAAGTTGGTTCCCAAAGCGGAAAAGTGTGTCTTTATTGGATATGATCAAAATAAGAAAGCATGCAAATTGTATAATCCCACTAACAAAGTTTTCTTAGTTAGTAGGGATGTAGTCTTTGATGAAAATAAGTCTTGGTTTGATGAAGACTAGAAAGTGAAGCTACCCAACAACTTGGAGGAAGACTTCCCTTCTCTTCCAACAAAAGAACCAAAGCATCATGAAGATAATGGCTCTAAAGAAGACTTGAATGTGTTAGAGAAATTGAAGATATGGAAGAACAAAGGGAAAGCTAAGGTGCAAGACCTAAGTCAAGGCTCAGAAAGCTCTCATCAACCAATTAGAATGTCAATGAGAGAGAAGAAGAAACCATAGAGATATGGATTTGATATCTCTTTGGTCACAAATCTCTCAATATATATGTTTAAGAGCTCCAAGAATGAAGAACCAGCATCTTATGAAAAAGCTCAAAGCAAGAAGGAATGAAGAGAAGCAATGGATGAAGAAATGGAACCTCTCATGGATAATGTTACTTGGGAACTTGTTCCTAGAAAACCATCAATGAAGATAATTGGATCAAGGTGCATCTATAAGTTAAAAATGAATTCAAATGGTAGTTTTAATAGATACAAGGCAAGGTTAGTAGCCAAAAGATTTGGACAAACCGAAGGGATGGACTATGAAGAAACCTTCTCACTTGTTGCAAAAATGCCTAGCATTAGTGTACTTGTTAGCATTGATGCATCTAGGAATTGAAAGCTATACCCACTAGATGTAAAAAATGCATTTCTCAATGGTTGGGTTTCAGAGGAAGTTCACCATTTGTGTGTAAATTGAAGAAGGATTTGTATGGCTTGAAGCAAGCTGAAAGAGCTTGGAATCACATATTAGTTAACTAATTGCAAGACCAAGGGCTCAAAGCTAGCAAGCTAGACACATCCTTATTCATCAAAAGGAATGGATCAAAGGTTATATACCTATGTGTATATGTTGAAGACATTATAATTACAAGGAATGATGTCAAATGCAATTAAAAAAGTAAAGGTTAGAATGAAGTTTTAGTTCAAAAATGAGTGATCTTGGACATCTCACTTATTTTCTTGGACTTGAACTTGTCTCTATAGATTCTGGTATCTATATCACTCAAAGGAACTATGTACATGACATGCTTTCTAAGTTGAAAATGGAGAATAGTAAGCGTGTAGGTCTACCCATGGAGTTGAATCATAAGCTAAGTGCTTATGAGGGAGAACCTATTGAAGACATCACAAGCTATCAAAGCTTGATAGGAAGCTTGAACTATGCAATTCTCACAAGAGTCGACATATGTTATAGTGTTAGATACTCTTTCAACTTATGCACAATCCAAGGAAGCCACACATGGAAGCCTCGAAGAGAGTGCTGAAAAACTTAAACAGTACCATCAATGAAGGGATTTTCTATAATAAAGTAGATCTATGATCTAAGGGTCCAACCAGTTAAGATAGATGTGAAATTGGAAACCATTTGGTCATTCATGTGTATGGCCAAATATCTTGAGACAAGACTTAAGCATAAGTTCATGTGCTCTCTTAAAAAGGTAATCCACTTAGCCTAGTGGTTAAGTCTCAAGGCTGTGAAGGAGGAGGTCTTGGGTCCAACCCCCATGGCAAGCATGGAGAGAGTTTTTTGCCCAAGCAGCTTTAGAGCCTTCGAACTCAAGTTAACATGAGTTAACTTGAGTCCAGTGAGACTTAACTCAAGAGGCTAGTACACCAACCACTACTGGACTCTAATGGAAGGTACTAAAGCAGTGGTCAAGAACGCTCCAGCCACTCGTAGACTCTAGTGGAAGATATGCAAGGAGTGTAGGAGATTGCATATGAACTTGTGGAACTCTAGTTACATTTGTGGTCCTCGTTGATTTGAGCAGATATATATGCATGCATAAGGTTGGGAGGAGAGTTCTCTCTCTAACATGTGGTGGTCATAATTTCTTAGTTTTTGACTGGTTAAGACAGCTCTAAAATCATACACCGTTTGGTCATTCATGTGTATGGTCAAAGATCTCAAGACTAGACTTAAGCATAAGTTCATGTGCTTCATTTAACAAGTAATCCACTTAGCCTAGTGGTTAAGTCTCAAGATTGTGAAGGAGGAGGTCTTGGGTTCAACCCCCATGGGGATCATGGGGAGAGTGTTTTTCCCGATGAGCTCTAGAGCCTTCTAACTCAAGTTAACTTGAGCTAACTTGAGTCTAGTGAGACTTAACTCAAGAGAAGAGTACACCAACCACTAGTGGACTCTAGTGGAAGGTGCTAAAGTAGTCATGGAGAACACTCTAGCCACTAGTAGACTCTAGTGAAAGATATGAAAGGAGTGGAGGACATTGCACATGCACTTCTGGACTCTAAGTACATTTGTGGTCCTCTTTGATTTGAGCAGCTAAATATATAGGCATAAGTTTGGGAGGAGGGCATCCTTATAGCAAGTGGTGGTCATAATTTCTTAGTTTCTTACATTTTCTATCCCTACACTTTTGAAATCGATCTCAAACTCTACTGAGATTCAGATTGGGCTAGATCTAAGGATGACATGAAGAGTACATCAGGCTATTTGTCTTTTCCAGGCTCAAAGCTACTTTCCTGTTCCTCAAAAAAGTAACAAATTGTTGCTTTATCATCCACTCAAGCTAAATAAAGAGGTTTGGCAAATGCAACACATGGAACAATGTTGCTAAAGTGTCTATATTCAGATTTGGGATTACATACTTTAATTCCTCACATATTTGTTGATAATACAAGCTCACTTTATTTAGCAGCTAATCTAGCTTACCATGCGAGAACCAAGCATATTGAAGTCTATTATCACTATGTAAGAGAGAAGCTAACGAGCAAGGACATTCAATTGTCGTATGTGTCTACTAATCTTCAATGTGTAGATATGTTGAGTAAGTCTTTGGATGCCATCAAGCTAAACATATTCAAGGGAATGATTGGATTGCTAAAAATGATGGAAGATTGAAGATTGAAGCATGCTATGCTTGAGGGGGAGCTATTGGTGTGTTTTCATCCAAGCCGAGTGCTTGATCACTCAATGTAAAGCATCTTTTGTATGCACTCTCAATGAGAGGAGCCATATAAACAATCTCTTATGATAGTTCAAAAGTAACTACTGAAAAAGTAAAAGTCACTTGAGAATCTTGTGACTTAGTTGGGCACAAATCATGATTCAAAGTTAGGAGAGATTGATGAGAAGAGATTCCCCAAACTTGACGGAACATTTAGGTACAATCCCTCCAAGTTTTGAATTCAAATACTTCTGTATATACACACAAAAGTAGCCATGGATTAGAGCACACCTTGGAGCTACACTCTCAAGTAGTTCTCTCCGAGTACTATGCTATTTGTGAGGCAGACATTGTGCTCATCCTTCCCAAGCTTAATTCCCTTTCATACCATGTACCATATGTGCTAGATAGATGGATTTTCAAGCTACATCTTGTACTATCAGAATGGCAAATCAACTAGAAGCAAGCATTATTGGGTGGAGTGATTGGATGTTCCTCAACATTATGGAATGTTATAAGAGGCAAGGCCCTTTGAAAGATCTAGAAAGAGAGGTATGCTGCCAACATTGATAGCCCTCCTAAAGAATGATCAATCAAACAGTCTTTTTTTCCTTTTGGATAAGATAATTTCCAATTGTAATAAGCCCCTACCTTTTAGACATCATAGCGTGTTTGTTGTATTTTGTGGAATCAAGGAAGGTTAAATGGATTTTTAATATTTTAAATGTCCAGAAGGTTTTAATGTGGTTGTGTTTGATCTAGGAGGTGAAGAAGCATGAGGGCATGGATACAAGTGGATGCGTGTAAATAGATAAATTTGAAGATTAAATTGAAGACTTCTAGAATAGTTATATTTAGGTTTATCTTGTTGTAAAAGTAGTGGTTCGCTTTAGAAAGTGACCTCTTTTGTAACTAAAGTAGTTTTTCCTAAAAGATGCTTCTAAAACCGACGACAATCATCTAACTTCTATTTTCAGGACGTAATAGAAATAAACCTATAAATACGTGTACTCTGAGAGACTTGTCCATCAGAGTACAGGGGGGGAGATTGCACCCAATATCGCGTCGCTTGTTTCTCTATTTCTGATTCTTGTTTGGTCTTCTTTCTGCCTCTGTGTGTGCATGCACGGAAGGACCTGATAATAGTGGTATCAGAGCCTAGCATGTATCACTCCAAAGGGGTTTGTTTGTATTTATCTCCACAATTGATTCCTGTTTGCGTTCTCTATTCGGGATTCGAATCCGAATCTAAATCCGAATCCATGTCCGCGTCGGCTTTCGCTTTAGCTTTTGCTTCTACTTCTGCTTCTGTCTCTATCTTTGTTCCAATTCCAGAACTAGAACCTACGTTTACACCTACATCTATACCTTCTCTTACACCTTTGCTTACTCCAAGGCGTCGACTAAGGCAAAGAACTTAGGCAATAACGTAGGCAATATATTGGAAACATTGGCACCCAAGGCTCCCTTGGTGACCGTTGGCAGCCGTTGGCTATGCGATGCAATTTTAATTTTGAGTGACAATAGAGAGTTTTAGATTCCCTAAGGTAGGAGGATTTGAACCCACAACCTCCTACTTACAAAGGAAGTACTTTAACCACTACTCCATCTCTTTGAGTTATCACTCTATATCCCTTTTGTCATATTTACATCAACTTTCACCTCCCTCTTCCTTTTACAATTTCCAAGATGATCTCACACATGTTGAAGTGCCCATCAATTTTCTAGAGGAGTGCATCAAAGAATAGGGCATATAATATATCGTTGGAAAGCTCTCAGAACGAGCTTTTTAAGTAATCTATTAGATTCAGGATTCAATATAGTTTTAAAGAGGGGTTTAGCTCTCTAGATATGAAACCTACAACAATGGAGGATTTTGGCAATTCACCTTTACCTCGTGTACCACTCGAGCAACAATTAGAGCTTACGTGACAAGAACTTCAAGCAACTCAACAAGGTGTACAAGAACACGATGCTATGCTCCAGCAAGTACAAAGTGATGATCATAGATTAATGAAAGTGGTGAAAGCGATTATCACTACACAAGGAGAAGGTGCAAGTTCCAAGATAGGTGCTAAGAACTTCCAATTCTTCAGATTCGATGAACGAAAAGATGGACAATTTTTCCTATCATAGCTCTCTCGATTGGAAAATTTCTACTCTGATGAGTCATATTCAGATAGTGAGAAAGTCAAGTTTGCTAGTAATTATTTGGTAGGAAGATATCAATTATGGTGGAATGTTTTATGGAATAGTACCAACCGTCCTACCACATGGGATGCATTTGAGGCAAAAATTAAGGAGTCTTTCCTTCCTTCCCAATTCCATCTACATGCACGTCGTGCATGGACAACTTTTGGATGGAGAGAAGGAGATAATGTATCCATTTGTACTGAACATTTTTGGCAATGTCTTTTATTACTTCGTTCACTTGAGGAGGTTCCTAAAGCAAATTTCCAACAAAAATATGAAGATAGCTTGGAGATGGGAATCCAAGCAAAGCTCCATACCCTCCGACCTACAACCTTGTATGAAGCTATCTCTTTCGTGCATGATGCTGAAAAGGAGTTCCAATCTATCACCAAAACAGTTTGTTTATAACAAATTTGTCAACATCAACCACCTGTCAAAGCCAATTTTCCTTTTATGTGACCTTTTACTACGCTCGCTTCACCTACTTTCCAACCCCCTCCTCAATCCCATTTAGTACTATCCAACAAATCAGCCCTTGGCCAGCCTCATAAACCTACCACTCTTCAAAATACGACGATGAATGCTGAACAAAAATGACCCCGTATAACTTGTTGGAATTGTGGAAAGATTGGTCATACCAAAGCTGCCTATAGGATGAGGCCTACTAATAGGCAACCCATTGAAGCTCAAGTACACAACATGGAGGTTGTTCCTGCTGACACTGAACCTAACTGGTCTGAAGAAGTATTAGAGAAAGAACTAAGTACCCTGGGTAACAAAATTTCTAACCATTATCTACTCTGCATGCATGGCACCATTAATGGCGTAGCAGTAAATGTTTTACACGGCGATGGTAGCTCGCATGATTTTATTTCTCATAAGCTAGTTAAAAATCTTAACCTTACTACTCATGCTTCTATGTATAAGGTTAAGGCTGCATTTATAGGAAATAGGTATAATGTTACGAATGAGGTGCATAATGTTCAAATTTGTATACGCTCATATATAGATGAATGTTCATTTTTAATTGCTCCGTTGCAGTCATATGATGTTATACTTGGCATGCCGTTTCGACATAATTACAACCCCAGCATTGATTATGATACACACATGATTACTTTCAAATTTGGAAATAAAGATGTTTCACTATATGGAGATGCATGATTTTCAACCCTTCCCATTCATTAGTCATACACAAGTCAAACGAGCTTTTAGGAAAGGTTATAACTCATGTATTGTCTTTGTGAATAATATAATTGATTACATACATACACTTCCAAGTGCACATAAGTCATTTATGGACTCGTATAAGGATTGTTTTATGGCTGATTTTCCTTGTGCACTACCACCTTCTAAGGGATCTCTTTACCATAGGATTGATTTAATTCCTCGTAGCTCTCCTCCTCATAAACCACCTTATAGGCATGGACCTTTACACCAAAATGAAATAGCTAGACAAGTTGAAGATTTACTCAACAAAGGACTAATACAGTCTAGCTCTTCTCCGTTTGGAGCCCTTGTTCTTTTAGTTGAAAAGAAGAACAAGACATATAGAATGTGCATTAATTATAGATCACTTAATAAAATTACCATTAAGAATAGGTATCATATCCCTAGGATAGATGACTTGCTAGATAAACTTTGTGGAGCTTGTGTCTTCAGTAAAATCGACCTCAAATCTGGGTATCATCAACTAAGAATGACATTGCATGAAATTAATAAAACTGGTTTTAGAACTCAACACGGCCATTTTGAATTCATGGTAATGCCTTTTGGACTTACCAATGCACCCGCCACCTTTGCACGTATGATGAATAATATTTTCCCTGAATACCAAGACTTTGTTCTTTTCTTCTTTGATGGTATACTTATTTATAGTAGGAATGACACTGAACATGAAACTCATTTAGCAACAATCTTTAAAAATAAACTTTATGCTTATTCTGAAAAGAGTTGTTTCTTCCAAAATGAGGTAGAGTATCTTGGACATATCGTCTTTAGTCAAGGCATTCATGTAGATTCCAAGAAGATTAAAGTAATTGAAGAATGGCCTAAACCTCAATTAGTGAATGATGTCCTTTCGTTTTTAGGAATAGCTAGCTTTTATGGAAAGTTTGTAAAGGGATTTTCTTATATAGCCCTTCCCCTTACTTTATTATTGAAGAAAAATCTAAAATTTGTGTGGGGAGTAGCCAAAAAACAATCTTTTAATAAACTTGAGTATGCACTTTCCCATGTGCCTATTCTGCAATTACGTGATTTTGCACAACCATTTCATGTAGTTACAGATGCTAGTGGTTCAGGTATAGGTGTTGTTTTGATGCAAAAACGATCATCCTCTTGCATTTGAAAGTAGGAAACTCAAACCTTCTGAATGCAATTATAGTACATATAATAAGGAACTGTTAGGTGTTATGCATGCATTGGAAATTTGGAAACATTACATTATGGCTTCGGAAGTTCTAAGTAAAACCGACCAATAAGCTATTAAGCATTTATTACATCAACCATTGATTTCCGATAGACATATTAAATGGGCTTCATTTCTACAAAACTTCCAACCTCTCATTGAATATCACCCAGGAAAATCTAATGTTGTAGCTGATGCTTTAAGTCCTCTTCCATCCCCACAAACAACTATTGTTTCAATTAATGATATTTATGCTATTCAGACTCATTCATTTCATGATATGATTTCCACTTATACATGTGACCTATATTTTTCACAAGCATGGATTGCTTTCAATAACTCCATATCATATCATGAGGATCATGACACATTTCATAATGGACTCTTGTATTTCCAACATAAGTTATGCATTACACAAGTATTCAAAGAGTTTGTTATGAAAGAGATGCATGAACCACCATATATGGCTTATAGGGGCATACAAAGTACTATTTCTGCATGTAAAGATTTCTTCTTTTGGCCCAACATGGAAAAAGAAGTTGCACAGTATGTTTCTTACTACATTGTTTGTCAGCATGTAAAACGACATGATGGTAAACCATTCAAATTATTAATGCCTCTTCCTATACCTGATGGACCATGGGAACACATTTCTATGGATTTCAGTACTCGTCTTCCTACAACTACATCTCAGAATGATATGATTTGGACAATTGTTGATAGGTTTAGTAAACATGCATACTTCATTCCTTCTAAAAAGATTTTAACTGCACCTCAAGCTGCTAAGTTATTTATTAAATGTATTTTTCCACATCTTGGTTTTCCTAAAGTTATTCTTTCAGATCAAGATGTTCGTTTTTTGTAACCATTTTTGGGTGGGATTATTTCAACATGTAGGATCAAAAATAGACTTTAGTTCTACATTTCATTCTGAAAGTAATAGTCAAAGAGAGGCTACAAATAGTACTATTTTGGATTTATTACGTTGTTACTCTTTAGATAATCCATGTAATTCGGATGAAAAACTCCCTTTACTTCAGTTTGCATATAATAACACCCCTCACACTACTACTCGTTGTGGACCATATGAAATTGTTTATGGAAGAAAGCTTCCCACTCCCGTGAGTCTCACTAAAACTGACATCCCTATGACTGATTCTTTTGCACAAGATCATATTTCTACACTTGCTGAAGTGCATGAGCATATTACGAAGAGTTAAGAACGTTACATGTGTAGTATTAATAAGAACCGCATAGCCAAACAATTCAATGAAAATGATTTAGATTGGTTACGAATCATTAAAAGGCGTTTAAAAAATATTTCTCAACATCCTAAGGTAAAGCTTGCCCCACGGTATTATGGACCTTTTCACATTATTGAGAAAATAAATGAAACTTCTTTTCGATTAGATATACCTTCTCATTGGGGTATACATAATTCTTTCCATATAATTTTGTTGAAATATTTTCAAGGCACTTTACCACTCACTCCTATTTTAGATGATCCTCCTTTACTTGAAGAGGATGCGGAAATATTGATTCCTGAGAAAGTAATAGATTATGATGTTACCACTACACGAACTGGTAAGCAATATCATAGGTATTTAGTCAAATATAAAAATCACTCACTTGAGGAATCACAATGGATACATAAGACCTTATCACCTCACTATGATCATTTAATTTTTGCATATCATTCCCAATTACATTAAACTTTCAGGTTTTCGATTCCATGCATGTGTTTTACGTGGTTCATGCTTAATATTATTCAGTGATGGGACATGCGACTGATCATCAATGTCTATTTTTGTATTTATCAACTAAAGTCAGTTGCTTGTCCATTGGGGGAATCATGGAAGGTTAAATGGATTTTTAATGTTTTAAATATCCAAAACATTTTAATGTGGTGTTTGATCTAGCAGGTGAAGAAGCATGAGGGCCTGGATACAAGCTCATGCGCGTAAATAAATAAATTTGAAGACTAAATTGAGAACTTCTAGAATAGTTATATTTAGGTTTATCTTGTTGTAAAAGTAGTGGTTCACTTTAGAAAGCGACACCTTTTGTAAATAAAGTAGTTTTTCCTAAAAGATGCTTCTAAAAATGACGCCCTCATGTAACTTCTATTTTCAAGATGTAATAGAAATAAACCTATAAATTCATGTACTCTGAAAGACTCATCCATCAAAGTACACAGGGGAGATTGCACTGAATATCGCATGGATTGTTTCCTTGTTTCGGATTCCTATTTTGTCTTCTTTCTGCCTCTATGTGTGCATGTGCCGAAGGACCTGATAACAGTGTTTCTTATGGATAACAACAAGATTAAAAGAAAGAGGGCCCCCATGAGGGGGATGAAAGGGTTATCAACCTTCTTTGTAATGTTTTCAAGCAAATTTTGAGCAACCCTTGCTTTGTGGGTTTTGGGGGATCCCACGCATGCTAGACCCTTTCACTTGTAAAGTTATCCTTTATATTAGTTAAATTTTGGATGGTGCAGCCATATGGAGAAAATGACACTTCAATGGATCATGAACCCTATTTCGTGAAGATGGACTCAAAAGAACTTTTTATTTATAGTCACGAATTAGCAAACTATGCAAACACTTTAAATCAATTTGCTTTGTTCCGTAGGGAACGTGGGGGAGGGACCCATCTTAGAGATAAACTAAAAAGTTGCATTAAACTATGTGTAAATACTGTTTCTTTTGAAAAAATGTTCGGCTATTTATGAAGAATAAAACCAAGAGAGATCTTTGGAATTCCACAAGGAGTCAATAACCAATGTACATAAATAAACCCAGGAAATATTTTCCTTCTGAGTAACTGTTTGTATATAAACTCTTGTCATATAAACTTCTGATTTTTGCAGGATAATCTACTTAGAGATGTTTGAAGAAAATGATCCTCATGTTTTGAAAACCTAAAGATAATATACTTTCTTTTACAATTCTGGCATAGTGCATGACCGGTTAGAATTATACAAGTAGGATTAGGAAACAAATTAGTACTTTCAAAAGTGAGGCTTAGGAAAGCAAAGGGAAACCTAAAAAAGTAGATGTGTATACTTCTACTCCGGAAAGGTTGATGAGTGAGATCTAGTTGACTCTACTTTTGATTTCTCATTTGATCAAACCTCCAGAAAGACTATGGATTAGAAAAGAAAAAGTCTTCATATACCAGCCAATTATACATATGTGTATGTGCTCATGTCGTTAGGTGCTATAATGAGCTAGTAGGTGTGTTGACTAACCTTGGTCGGGTGGTCAGGGCACAAACTGATGCTAGTTGTGTCGTATGGCCTAACCTATATGTGGTCATGTGCTTACACGGGTCCATAGGTAGGTGGAGTCACTCTGATCGGGTGGTCAGAGCCACAAGGCAACGTGGATTTTGCATGAGGCTGTCCTTGTGTGTCGTGCGCTGGGTCGATAGATGAATGGGGGACACCTGGCTGGGCTGATAGGTCCATGAGTCACACTCGGCTTCAGCATAGGCTGACTTCTGTGAAATAAAAATAAATAAATGGAAATAAAAACAAAAGGCTGAGCTCGATTGAAGATCAAAATAAAAATAAAAATAAAAAGCAAAAAGAAAAATAATCTAAGGTTTGATGGAGAACTAGATAGTGAGAAATCAATGGTGAAATTAGATTTATGTTTCAAAAATTGGGTTAATAAGAGCTTGTATATGTATATGTTTAGGATGGGCCACTAGATCTGACCAGGTTAAGTTAGTGAAAGAACTAGGGAGTTTTCAATCTATTTGCATGATTTCTTGCCTGAATGTGTTAGAGTATCTAAATATGACTGTGTGCAATACTTGTGTTTATTTCTTTCTCTTAATTTATGCAGAAGTTCATTTCACTTATAGATTTTATGCATGTAAATAGATTTTCTTTTATGTTATGTTTTTCTTGCCATGACTACTTGATGCTTGCTTGTGTTTAGTGATATGTATGTAGGTTGGCACATCTAGAGGATGCACAAGTTCAACAAGGTTGGATGTGGCCATCATCCTAAATCCATGCTTTATTTTGTTTTGGGGCAATCATAATCAAGGTGGCACATTTAGAGGATGCACAGGTCCAGATTCGATGGCTTGTCACTTGGCAGTCACATTCAGATATTCCCAACTTCATTATATTCGAGAACAATCACATCTTAGCTGCACGCTTCTCATTGGATGGAAAGAAACTAGCAGTTCAAAACTTAGATTATGAAGTTTCTTTCTACATTAGAGAGAGTGGCCTAAAGTTTAAAGGGAGTTTGCATTTACTAATGCTTGAACTTCTAAAGACTTTGATATCTCAAGGCATGCTGATTAAAAGAAGTTGGGGTCAACGAAAAGTAATATTTATGGGGGTAGCTGGGACTTTGAAAATTTGGATATTATTTTTTATCATGGAACTAGTGTCTTGTGGAAAATCCATTTAGGTTAAAGATGCTTGCAGCCAATTCTTCCAATGATCCATCTCTACTAGCATTCCTTCAACAGGGGGGAGGGGGGGGGGGGGGGTGAGGGGGGAATCTAAAAGCTTCGAGAGGGGGGGTGCACGGTAGATGGAAGGCTGATTCTTGAAAAGGAAGTCTAGAGTTACCATCGCAAGAAAGAGGTTTGAAAAAAAAAGAAAGGGGAGCCTAGCTCTGTCGATCATGGTTTTTGCAATAGTTTGGGAGCACAACATGTTCCAAGAAAAATAGAATCTCAAAAAAAATTGAGCATATTAGCTCGCAAACCGACTTTGGAAGATCGCATGTGTTGGTGCACGGAGATTCTCCTCTACAGTGCTTAAGGACACAGAAGCGCAGAGCTCAACCATTTTAAAGAAATTACAACCATTATGATGATGGAAGTGGATGGTGGGATGAGGACATATAGTTCTACACAAGACTTCTGTCAAAGAAAGGATCCAAAGATCATTTATGTCCAGGTCTAGTAGCTCAAATGTGATTTATGAGAGGACACTGGCTATCTTTACTGGAGAGAAACAGAAGAGGGCTTTGGATCGTTGCTCCCAGTAGTGGAGCAGCCTCATCCTCTTGCTAGACGTTGGCTCTTCATATCCCCTCATAGCAATGACAACAAATGACTGCAGATGACATTGTTTTGTTGCTTACAGCATCACTTCAAATATTTTAAGGCTATCAAAGATATGTATGAATAGCTTCTCGCTCAGGAGAATCAGGTTTCAAAAGCCTTGATGAAAACCTATGAATTGTCATTGATGAAACTAATTGAGGGATGAGCTTTTGGAGCCACTGTACATGTGGGTTTCTTCAATCTTCAAAATAAGGCGAGAATCAGTTGCTTTGTTTTAATTAAGCTTGCTTTGATTTTGGGATATCATACTTCTGTATGTTGTGCGCTGAAGTAAGCTTTCAGCAGTTAATTAGTCTATGATGTATTAACCTCATACAGAGAAATATGCACTGTCAAAACAAAACTTTATTGTGAATGATGCAATGTTTAATTCCCAACTTGAGTGAGCAGGCAAAAATTGTAACGTTGCTATGCCTTGGTGTCATTGGATAATGCTATGATGAACCATGTGTCAGCTATTAGCTATATTTCAAACTCTTAATGCCAATTTGTTGAATGCAATCACAACTTATGAAACTCAAATCCATTTTTAAGGTTTTAAAGATATGCATGTATAAAAGAAATAATCATAAAGTTCTTTGATAGAATGAAGGTACTAGATCGTACACACATTTTACAGCTTCAGCATCTGTATATATACAATCACTTGTGCTTTGTTCAAGTGTTAAGATCTCGAATTGCATGCACTATTGAATATTCTGTGCACTTCAGTTCAAATTTATTCCATGAGAACACAAGTGAGCGGTCGTCAGTATAGAAGATCCACAATGGCAATTTAGGGTATTGCTTAGGTGCATGACCTTTATGTTTGTTTTCTTTGATAGTTTCCTTCCTTCCTTCCCTTTTGATAGAAACTCACGGAGGTATCAATAGGTGAATGTAGGGTATTTTGACATGACCATTTGGCATTCTATTGAAGTTGAAGGTTGCAATAATCCGTGTAAACGCATGTAGAGAAATGATAGGACATCAATTTCATTCTTACTTCAAATTAATTAGGAATTCTTGCATTCGGTCATACTAAGGGGTTTCAAATGGTGTGGTCACATGCATTAGGAATATAACTCAACACATTCTGACCCGGTAAGCAATGACCTTTCAAACACTGCGCTTCACCTTCACATAGTAGAATGACGCGATAACATTCAAGGGACTTGGTCAATTATAAAGGGCTTAAAGAGAACTCTTAAAGCTGCTTGTAGTATTTCAGTCTGTGCATTAAAGAAAACCAATTGGAAACCTTCTCTGGTTAAATTATGTATTCTAGCAGCTACTTTAAGTGCTTTGGTCACATGTCCTCAAAGAAACAGAAACTACATTTTCAGCATGAAAGATCGTGAACTGAATTAAAGATAGCAATTTAATTGTACTTTTACACGAGCGATTTGGTTCTAGTATAGTGTGAGCACACTCTTCTTCTCCATCAAGAACTTCATAGCCGCTCCTCAACATGCTCCAAGTTAGCACCATGGCTGCCCCATCAAGAACTGAATCTTGGAACCTATGACTGATAATTCACAACTTAGTGTATTATGAACAACACTCGTTCATCTCTGATTGTACTCAACTCAAGTCAAGTCAACTCTTTAGAGTCATCAAAATATCTACGATATCATCATGTCTTCATCCGTAAATCCTTCATACCTCTTTTCTTCAGAATCTAGTATAAACATATATGTGCGCACTTCTCAAACATACCTCTCTGAAATATCAAGCTTCTCTTCAATAGAACTCTGGAACCTTCTCCTGAACAGGAACATCCTAACAGGAACTTTCTCCAGACATTCTCCTTCTTCCTTCTTCTTACAAAGCTGGAACATAAAGAGAAGTTGACAAAGGAAATATAGGAATACCTGAAATAGGAATACCTGTAGGTATGACTTTGCATTCTTCCACATATGGCTGAAAATAAGTCTTTATGTTTCATCACCCCCCTCGATGATTTAACACTAGTATCCAGAATTATTCAAATTATATCAGACTTTATGAAATCTGGAACATCTTCCTTTTTTCAATAAATCTGATTTTCAGTGATCAATACCTGTATCTGAAACAAAATCTTTGAACCCTTTTTATTAGCATTGTGCACATGCCAATAGCTTTCCCTGTCATTCCTCAGCTTTCCAAAATCTAGAATAAGGTTAGTTGATACTAACGTAATAAAATCTTGATGAGAGCTTTATAGGATTCATAACCTTCTGCAACATAAGTATCTTTTTGATTCCTGTGCAACACTAATCCGATAGAATTTGAATCTTTGACTTACTTATTCCAATGTTAAGAATCTTCACAAACAAAGGATAGACAACTGACTCATAAATACTCAAGATCTTCAAGATCATATAAGATCTATCAAGATCACACAAGATCATCCAAGATCAATGATCTCTCCAACAAAATACCTGTGTAGAATCTGCTCTCATCAAACCTTCATAACTAAATGTTTGATTTGTTACCTGAATGTCTCCAAGTGTCCATGCTTTTCACAAAATTGTAAAACTTCACTTTAACCAAATCCTTCCCAAGAATCTTCAACTTCTTCTTGAAACATAAGTGGACAAACTTCTCACCTTGAGAACTCTAAAAGCTGCAAGTTGATACTTCATACCTTCATATTCTACCCGGGTGAAATATGATAGTACCTGCTTGATTTTCTTTTAGCTAACTCCACTTCTCAATCAAGTAATAGGATCTAAATTGGAACACCTTTTTGAATACAAATATGTATCCAAAAATCAAGACAAAAATAGAAAGTAGATTCTCCAACTAACTAGTATATTAAAAAATCTTATTTTTTTGAAGTTTTCTGAAAATACTGAATATGATTAACTTTTCCAAACATAATACCTCAACCCAAGTCTTCAACATCTGCTACAAAGAACTCTTTTACCTCAAGAGCTAGATAAAGAAGAAATATACTTCTTTGAAACTTGTCATATACCAAGTAGCTGTGAATCGACACTCCAAGAATTCTTTGAGAAAACATATAAGCTACGTGCTCAAGATCTTCAACTTATATATAACTCATATATATGAGTCAAAATATACAAGTTGTCTTCGAAATCTGTTGCTTTTCTTTCTCTGGATGCAATTTTTTTATCAAATCTACTAAATCATGACCAAGTGGAATGCAAAATAAGAAACTCCTTCTTCTTTAAACTATCTTCTTCACAAGATGTTCTCGTAGACTTCTCTTTGGATGTAGAGGATAAAGTAAGAAAAGTATATGGAAAATATATGAGAAAGGAAGTCTTACTTTTCTTTTGGAAATATTGGACTTTCTTCTTCTGCATCTTTCTTCCACCTGATGATGTCAACATCTTCAAACGTCTCTTCCATTCTTTTTGTTCTCTTCATCTTGAAGTAGCAAGCACGTTTATCTTCTCAATTGAACTTTTCTCTTCCTCTAGTGCTAAGAGTAAGAGACAAAACAAACATAGTATACAAATGGAAGTGAATTTAGAATCATGTTTTATCATCTCCTCATATCTCTGAATCAAAATTTTGCTTCAAATGTCTGAATGACTAAATTCCCCAACCTTTTGGCTAAATGATGAATTACCTTTCTAGATTCACCTCTCTAGATCAAGTTCTGTACCTTAATATCCAACCAACTTACAACAAAAAATTGGTTGAACACAAAAACCCATCTCCAAATTTGTCTTCTTAGATGAGCTTTCTTGCCATGAAACAGATCTCTCAAAAATCTCTAGAAAAAACCCTCTAGATAGATGTTTTGATGTAGCCTTTAACTTTCAAATAATGAAAGTGTATAAAAGCACGCCTTGAATCCTTCAAATCTCTTCATAATTGCTTTTCTAAGATATGACCTGCAAATGATAATCTGATAGTAGAAACTAATACCTTTGATTTGATGTTGATCTGACTCCATCTTTTCTAAACCATTGTTCTTCCTTGAATTTTAAGTAGTCTTCTCTTCATCAAGTCTTGTTCTTCAAACAATACTTCTGTAAAGTATTTTCATACTCTTCCAAAAAATATTTGGCTACTAATAGATCATCAAGTTCATACTCTACGCTGATAACCATTTGATTGAATTGTCTAATTCTCAAATCTCTACTCATCTAGATTAAGTGTGTATGTCAAATGTCAAATGTTAGAAGATCCTCTTAAATCATATGTTGTAAACCTATAAGTCTAGAAACCTGTGAATCTGAGAGCCTTAATGATCTGATACCATAGCCCTAAACCTCTGATACCAATGTTGAAAATGAGGTAGGCCCATAGCTCATATCACAGATCCACAGTTCCATAGGTCTAGCATATACAACATAGAATCTAGCAATCTTCCAATATTGACAAAACATGAACATACCACACTTAATCACACAAATAATGAGACAAAGATAAAGAAAGACTAGACACCATGTGTAAAGTGTTATGTAAGCCATTCCTTACTCATACTATCATATATACCAATGTTCAATGTACAATGTGGGAGCAAAACTCTCAACCACTCTATATGAACAAAAATAGATGGATGAGTGAATATACAAATGTTACAAACATATTCAGATGTATGGACAGAAATCTAAATATATATGAGATGTGTTACCCGATAGGTTGTAGAAGAGTGAATATGAGTAACAGAAAGAGGAAGGATGAGTCTAAAACTGATTAATCAACAAACCCTCATCTAACCTTAAGCTATGGAAGACCCTAAGTTAGACACATGTGTGAAAAGATCACATACATACAAAAGTAGCAAAGAATGCTAACAAGTTTGCTGCCAGAAATCCTCAAACTCATCTGAACATACCTTCTCTAAGACCTCATCCAAATATGCATAAAGCATATACGTACTAATTCCTTTGTACCTTATGCCGAACATGACTCTTTCGGATATAGAGGTTATTGCCTCCATAAAATTCAAGTAGTACATGCGTGCATAAAGAGAATATGTACCTGAATACTTAATATAAGATGTAAATCTTATGTTAACCACCATCCAATGTCTTTGAAGTAAACCGAACTCTTCATGTAGAAGAAAATCTTCAAATACACCATGTAGATGGCTGATCCTCACCACCAAGCTACTAATAACCAAGTCCTCTCCATAAGCAAGAGTGTGAGCACACTCTTCTCCTCCAAGAAGAACTGAATAGGCGCTCCTCAACATGCTCCAGGTTAGCACTATGGCTGCCCCATGTGCTAGAAGGAACACCACCTCTTTTGAGGTCCAAGCACCAAGGCTTGTGTTGAGCACTAGGTGAAGGATGCTTTACAATGAGCCCAAGCTTGTGTGTATATAGTGTTTGTTTATCCCTCCATGCATAATAAAAAGCTTTACGATTTCTCATGAGAAGAAAACAAAACAAACGATCATGGCCCATTTTAGCACTTCCCGTAAATTTTCCCGTGAGCTTTTAATAAAGAAATTTTTTTTTTTCTTTTAGTGCTCACAGTGTCGTTCGTCGGATTTGAACCCAGGTGGGCTCAATGGAAATGCTTCAGACTCTGGACAATTGAACCAATGGAACATTGAATCGACCAATGGAACATTGCTTTCCAACAACATGTCCAATCTGCATCTGAGTATAGCTTGATGTCTAAATCTAATGTGTATGGAAAGTATAAACCTTGATTTTGAGAGCCGTTGAGATACTTCAAAATGCTTTTGGAAGCTTCCAAGTGAGGTGTTGTAGGTTTATGCATGAATTGACTTAAGACACTTACTTCAAAAGATATGTCTATCCTTGTTAAGGTTGCACAGTTTACACTCCCAACTATGCTTTGATATCCTGCAATGTCTTCAAGCAAATCACCTTCATTAGCACTCAATTTATGATTTACCGCCATAGGGGTGCTACCTATCTTGGCATTCTCCAACTCGACCTTCTTCAACATGTCCTGCACATAGTTCCTTTGAGTAATGTAAAATCCAAAATTTGTGTATACCAATTCAAGTCCAAGAAAAGACTTCAAGAACCCTAGGTCCCTGATTTTGAACTCCTGCATCATTTGGTTCTTGATTTGTGTGATGCCATTGGCATCACTACCTGTCAAGATGATGTAATCAACATACACACATAAATATATCAATTCTGAGTTACTCCTCTTGACACACAAAATAGAAACTACCTTTCTCATTATGAATATTTGATCTTGAAGATAGGTAGTTAACCTCTTATTCCATGCCCTAGGTGCCTGCTTCAAACCATAAAGAGATATGTTCAATTTGCACACATAACTTACCTTGCTTGGGTTTTCATAGCCAAGAGGTTGAGCCATGTAAACCTCCTCTAAACTCCAGCCATTGAGAAAAGCATCTTGCACATCTAGATGATACATATTCCAATTCCTAGATGAAGCCACACTTACCAATACTCTGATGGTTGCATTTTAGCCACAACTGAGAAAGTCTCTTCATAATCAAATCCTTGGGTTTGTGCAAAACCCTTGGCCACAAGTTTAGCTTTATACCTGTTTAAGGATCCATATGAGTTTCTCTTGATTCTGTAAACCATCTAGAACCAATTACCTATTCTTGTGTACTAGCTCCCAAGTATCATTTTCTTGGAGTGCTTCTATTTCTTCATCCATATCTTCCTTCCATTCTGCTTTGGTCTTTGCTTCTTCATATGAAGAAGGCTCTTCAAGTGATAAATCCTTTGCAGAGAAATGGAATGCTTAGTAACTAATGAAGTATCATACCCATATCTCATTGGCTTCTTCCTCTCCCTTTGTGATCTCCTTAGAGCTTGGTTGGATGATTCAATTAAGTCTTCCAACCTCTTCATCTTGGCCTTGCCCTTTGATTTCCATGCCTTGAATTCTTCTAGATTGATAATGTATTTATCATCTGATTTGATGTCTTCAATTTGGCTTGACTCCTCCATGGTGAGGCTTGTATATTCGTCTTCCAAGTCATATGGCAATTTGACCTTCCTACATTCACTTTCAAACCAAGAATCATTCTCATCAAACACAACATCTCTATTGACCATAAATGCTTTGTTGGAAGGGTTATAAAACTTGTATCCTGTCTGCTTTAAATCATACCCTATGAAGATGCACTTCTCTACCTTAGGATCTAGCTTACCTCTTATTTGAGATGTAACATGCACATAAGCAACACATCCAAAGACTCTACAATGATGAAGTGATGGCATCCTACCATGCCATGCTTCATATGGGGTCATCCCATCAAGTGATTTGGATGGCAAACTATTAATAAGATAATTAGCAGTAGATACACTTTCTACCCACAAATAATTACGCAATTTCTTTTCATTAAGCATTGATCTAGTTGCTTCCACAATCAACCTATTTCTCCTCTCTACTACCCCATTTTGCTTTAAGGTATATCTTGTAGTAATCCCCCTTTTGATACCTCTGTCGTGCAAAAATGCATCAAATTCATTGGAGAAGTACTCACCTCCTCCATCTGACCTTATTCTCTTTAGACTTCTTCCTATTTGATTTTCAACAAGTGCAATATATTTTTTGAAACAACTAAACTATTCATCTTTGTGCTTCATGAAATACAAGATAGTCCACCTACTCAAATCATCAATGAATGACACATAGTACCTTGAGCTTGAGGATGAAGGGTCCTTGCTTGGTCCCACACATCTGTCTGGACAAGTTGCAAGTCATCCTCATGCATGCAGCCTTTATGTGTAAAGGGAAACCTGTGTGATTTACCAAATTGACAAGCACCACATTTATAGATCATGTGTTTCTTGGAAACATTAGGTATCCTAAGCACACATTTATCTCTACATATTTGCGTCAAGGTTCTCTCACCAATATGCCCTAATCTTTTATGCCAAATCTCAAGCTTAGACAACGTTTGATCCTTGTAGTTATAAAGTGCAATATTTCTAGTATGCTCAAGTTCAAATGTAAATAGTCTACCTGTTTTGTCTCCCTTGGCAACTCTCTTGAGGTTGGGGATCCTCCACAAAAGCTTCATATTTGTTGAACCTAACCTGTAAACCCTTTTCCACTATCTGTCCAACACTCACTAGATTCTTGGTTATTGTAGGTACATAAAGAACCCCTGCTCAATTGATTTCTATTCCCATCAGAAGTTTTGACATTTCCTACCTTGACCACTGAATGCTTGGTGCCATCACCTGTTTGTAATTGGTGCTTTCCCTTGGGTTCCTCAAGATCAGAAAGAAGAGCTACATTGCGTGCTACATGGTTTGAACAACCTAAGTCAATGTAAAAGAGGTGCTCATCATTCATACCTTGTTTTGAAGTCATACTCATGATGAGAAGAGAATCCTCTTGATCTTCTCTCTAATTGTTGAAGTCCTTTCTTGATTTGTATCCTCCTTAATAATTGTTGTTATAGTTGTTGTTGTAGCCATGATTGTAGCCTTGAGTATGGTTGAACCTTCCTCTTGATTGTGAGTAGCACTTCTTTTGTATCCTCTTCCTCTATGATTCTTGAATTTCTTATAGCACTCATATGTATTGTGATTAGACAGTCCACATATGCTGCATGGGGAAGAATTGAAAGGTCTCCCCCTACCTTGCTTACCTCCTATGCCCCTTCCTCTTGAGTTCCTACCTCTCCCTGCATAGTTAGCTTGAGAAATAGTACCTTCATATTCAACCTTTTTACTTTTCCCTTTGTCTTGAGACTTTCCTTTATCTGTGTATAGGGTAGAAGAGTTTACCTCTTGATGGTTCTCCATTTTTGTTGAGTTTGGCTTCATGGGTAAAGAGTCATCCCATGAATGTGGTAAGATCTCTTATCAGCATATCCATGTAAAGGTCCATAGCAGTTGTGAATGCTTCTCATTTATCATTTGCCTTGATGCCATTGATTACATGTCTCACTATTTCCTCCTCTTCAAAAAACAATAGAGATACTCAATGATGTAAATGTATTATGGAACAAGATTTTACAAGATCAATGGCAAGGAATTGATGCCAAATGATAGTGATATCATAGTCAATGAAGTGAGCTACTCAAATCCAATAAGTGGTTAGTGGAAGAGTTTCAATAGGATGCCTCTTGGACCGCAAGTTTACAAGTATCTTTTATAATGACTTTCTTCAAATTTGAATTTCAAATTCAAATTTGGCTCTCACTAAAAAAATGACACCATTGATCTAGGAACTATTCTCTCAGTATTCACAACTAATGTTTTATCTAACTCATGAGTTTGTAGCCTTTCACAAGATTCTTTAATGATTTAACCATTTGCAAATGGCAAATGATCACACAATTACAAGCAATGGTTCATGTGACTCATCACATGTTGGTTCATATGATTCTTCAAGTGAACCCAAATGTCAAGGCTTGTCCAATTGCTCCAACACAATAACAGATTGTTCTTGATGCCTGGCACAAATAAAGCATTTGACAAAGTGAAAGAACTACCATTAAGAGTAGTGAAAATGATCTTACCAACTCCCATGACAGGATAAGAGGAGTTTTTGGCACATGTGACAATATTCCTTGTAGGGGCACGCTTTAGTGTCAAGAAGAAACTGCATTGCAAGGTAATATGTTTGGTCACCCCACTATCAAAGTAGCAAACATCTGAGTCTACTACATGCATGCAATGCTCATGAGAAGATGGGTCAAAACTACAAACAGTAATAAATGCCCATTCTTCATCCTGCACAAGATTAGCAGACTCTGTTTTCAGTGTAGAGGCCTCTGCAACAACCATTCCAGCCTCTTTCTTCTTTGCCTCTTTAGTAGCCAGTTTTGGACAACTCTTAATGATATGATCATTTGCTTTACAATATTTGCAAAATAATTTCTATTTTTCTGATTTCTTTTCATCTTTGTCTTCGTTCTTCGATTGGGCATAATTAGTAGATTTCTACTTACTAGTAGAAGAGCTCCATTTTCCTTTGCCCTTCTGACTAACCAAGAAAGCTTGATTTGCAACATGCATAATGGACCTATTCTCTCTAGACTGATCTTCTTGCAACATAATAGACACTAACCCTTCAAATGTTAAGGCATTTGCATTGCCTTTCATCATCAAATGAAGACTAGAAGCAAAACTTTGATATGATTCGGGAAGACCATTCACAATAGTTTGCACAAGTGAACTATTAGGAAGGACTTCATCAGCAGAAATCAATTGTTCTTTCAAATCCTTGATCTTTGTCAAAAAAGTATCCATAGAATCACATTTGCTCATGCACTCACTCTCCAACTCTTTTCAAAGGTAAGCAACATAAGCCTCATTCCTAGCCTGGTACAATGTGTTCACTGTATCCCAAGCATCCTTAGCTATTCTGCAAGAGTGAATATGAGGAATAATGGCACGTTTGATAGACAAAGCTATCAATGCATGTGCCTGAGCATCTCTACCATCCAAACGAATCTGCTATGTAGTAGGAGTAGCAAAAAATACAATGTGAACAGGAATATGCAGCATATCACCATTTTGGAAACCTTCTACATCAACTTGAGTACCCGCAGTTGTAACAGTTGCAGGTGTGATAGGATGTTTTTCAACATCCTACAAAATGTTCCAAAGTCATTTTGCAACCAATACATGTCACATCATATAAGCGCATAAGAGATTATTGGTACCATCCAACTTATCCTCAATAGTGAACATATGGAATACATCATTACTTTGAGCCATGTTCGGTGACTAAAATACCTTGATGTAGAAAATTGGCTATATGTCAAAAAAGTTAACAAATTTGCCTAGAAAAAGTTTGCTAAACCTTTAGCAGACTTTGAGACGCTTATACTAGCAAACTAAAAATGGTTTGTACCTTTGGCATGAAAGGAAGAAATAGCCTGCACAAGCGCTGAGATATTGCATTCGAAGGCTGAGACGAGCTCAGATCGTGATGGCACCCTTGTGTATGCTCACAAAAATTCTAGGATTCTGACAATGCAACTAGAGAGGTGTCAGAATTGTTGAAGTTATATGTCTATGGAAGCACACGAATAGCACAAGGAAGAAGAAGAAGCTTGGAGCACAATACACAATACTGAATGTATTACCTGTAGAATGTACAAAGATAAGTAGCCTGTTAGGGCAATAGGTGTATATACAAGCCGTGGAAAAGAACCTCGTAAAGAGGGAAAAAAGTGCCCCGCTGGTCCTAGAGTGTTCACACACATCACTACCTTAATATACCAACAATATAGTATTTTATGAGACAGAATTTCAGTGACTACAAACAATAGAAAATCCATCTCGTAGGCTTCCAAACAATCACACACGTACAATTCTTGTGAACATTTATAATTGCCCAATTCTTTCTCAGTATTATGTAAGACGGGGATGATCTTCTCAAGTTGAAGTTCCGTCGAGGTACCTTTCTACTATAGAACCTTTAGAAGATCTTATCAAGCTCAGAGAACTGCCAAAAGTTAGCTTTATACGATTAGATCTATAATACCTTTTGTGCTCTAAGTCGTAAAACTGGATTGATCTACACAAGCAGAGAGAAAAGACGAAGAAAAGACAACCATGAGGAGCGTAAAACATCACAACAAAGGCATGCGGCAGGAACGAGTGCAATTTTAGAATGTATGGATTCTGAATTTGACATTTATTACTTTTTTCCTTCTCAATTTCGTTCTCAGCCATGTGCATAACATTGTACGTATGTATGTTTGTAAAGGAAAAGGTAAGTTAGATATTTAATACGCATGTAAGTACGCAAGTAACTATGTATGAACGTACGTATCTATGCATGTATGCATCTAAAAATAAATACATATATGTCTATATGTATGTTTGTATATGTACGTGCATGAGTATATGTATGTATTTCTGTATGACATATCCAGACATGCATTTATGTATATATGTATGCATATATATATATATATATATATATATATATATATATATATATATATATATATATATATATATATATATATATATATATATATATATGTGTACAAGGTCAAAGGTATCCCTTCAATGAGCCACTCTTGACAACTTGAACTCCCTCTAGGTAGGTGGTTACCTTACTCAATAATACACCTTGACTTCAAGCATGCAAACCTCAAAACTAATTTTTTTCTTTGAATCACATAACCCCTTCCCCCTATGAATCACATCCCATTGCCTCATTAATTTCATAGAATGGCGTCTCCAGACATGCAACCATGCAGAACATCCTTTGCCACTCTAGCTATTGGTTCATTATTGATTGAGAACTTTCGTTAAATGAACGGACATGCAAAGCTTATCAGCTTCAAGGTTTATCCTCATTCCCTTTTGCACATTTACTCTTGGCAAGAATACCCCTGGAAGCGAATGAATACTACCATCAGGATCATTCTCTAAGCTTATCTGGTATGCTTGCTAAAGCTTCAGAATCATTTTTAGTACCTCTACTTGCAATCCCTCTTATGGATTATCTTCGATTGCATGTAGTTGCTCATATTTTCATAGATTTTACTTGAGGAGAAATCACTACTATTCAGTTGGTGTTGATTGCGTAACCCAAGAAAATCGAATCGAAGATGAATGGTTCAACTAAATCAATGGAAATGAGCGGACCTTTTCGAATCCCGCTTGAGATGATTTTCCAAAACTAAGTGGTTTGAATCAATCTTTTCCAGCTTAGCATGGTAGAAGAAATTTAAGGTGAATCAACACTTTATCTGATATGTGACGTATAAAATACCTTTTTTTTTTAATAAAGGAAGTTCAGCCCTAGCCTACTCTCCCGGACTTGAATTAATGAAAAGAAAAGTACAAGAGAAGGGGGCTAGTGCCCATGGGATCCCTCGAATCCCACAGAGCGGGGGTAGCTTTTACAGAGTTTTGATGGCATTACAAAGATGGTTACTCACCCTCTCATCACCATCATGTGGGGACCACATGATTTTAAGCTTGTTGAAGTGAGCACTCGATGATGCGTTTCCCGCCAGATCTTCCATAGGACCTCCCCTCTGATGGCGTTCAGAGAGGTGGAGCAACTGAACTCTTCTCCCAGTAGAGCCTGCATCCAACTGATATGTTTCTAAAATCTGATTTTCTTTCGGACAATCTGCCAAAGCCTTTAAGGTGGACCTTACAAAGCTTATTTATAAAGGAGGTTCATAAACCTCACATCCCCATCACGCAGAGACCACTTGGTTTTAAGCTTATTGTTGACATACTAAAGCTCTTTGTGATGTCGAAAAGGGGGGGGGGGGGGGGGGAGGTCTTGCAGTTAGCAATTCTTTTACTGAGAAGGAATAGAGACTTCTTGATCGACCACTCTTTGGGGGTATTGCCAAAGTTGTGAGCGCATCTTTCCCCCCAAACCTTCCAAAGTATCTCTCCGCTTATCGCATTCCACAATGCTGCAAGGCAACCGATCGCTTCACCAATGAGGGCTTGCTTCCAATTGATCTATTCTTGGAGTCCTAGAGAATGACCCAAGATCCTCTATAACCAAAGGGATTTAGGGCAAGCAAAGAACAGGTGACCAATATCTTCTTTGCTATGGCAACATTGCTTGCACCATGGCGGGACACCACACATCTTATTAGCTTTTGCATTGGTCCATATTCCATGGTGAAAAATTTGCCATAGGAGGAGCGAATTTTTGTTTTCAATGAGAGGGTGCCAGATAGACATAAATTTCATATCCGATCGAAGTCTCATCCAGTTGAGACACCATTTCTTGTTGAGACTGATGTGAATGTCAGTGCAAGCTTCGACATAAGGAAGCTTGGAGAGGTGATTACCATTAAACCATTTAAGGCCCGTTAGGTCCGGAGCATCATGTCCCATTAGTAGTCGGATTTTAGAGTGACTAAATCGGAGGTCTTTCAGCGATTGTAAAATATAGTCCCATTCTAATCTGTCGTAGGCTTTGTCAAAGTCAATCTTGAGGAAGATAATGTCCTGATTAGATTCCTCAGCGAAGTCTAGACCTTCCCAGATATCAATGATGGCTTCCAATATTGACCTTCCCTTAATGAAGCCTTTTTGGTCTTTGCTAAGCCATTGGTCTAAATGGTAGGATATCTTGTTGGCAATGACTTTAGCAAGAATCTTGTACCTGGTTTGAAGCATTGTGATTGGTCTCCAATTCTCAATTCTGTTCCTCTCCCCTTTTTTATGAATAATTTTGATGATGGCGTTGTTGAGACAAGCGGGAAGGGCACCAAACTCAAGTGCCTCAAGCCAAACAAGACACAAGGGAGTGGCCACCACATGTTTGAATTATTTGAAGAACTCATTAGTAAGCCCATCAGGCCCTAGGCTTTTGCCATTCGGGAGCGAATCAATAAGTTCAAGAATCTCTTGTTTTGAAATGGTGGCATCGAGTAGAGCACTCAAGTTGCATGGGATCTGTGCAAGGAAGTCCGAGAGATGGTGGCCATGCAATCCTGCCTATGGGGAGAGAGGGGACAAGCACCACCCAAGAGATTTGTGAAATGTGCTTCTATAATGCCAATATTCTCTTCCTCCGTCTTACATTCCACCCCATTCTTGTCAAGTAGTAGCCGGATCTGATCCAAAATACCTTTTTTTGGACGAATAGATTATCTCTTCATCAAGTCCTCTCGGATTAGAATTTATAAAATGAAAACAAAGGCTATGTCCACCCCATTCTTGTCAACCATAGCCGGATCTCATCCAAAATACCTTTTTTTGGACACACATAGACACAGACACATACACACCACACACATAGACACATACACAGTTACACACACACACATCCACACACATTTACACACACACACATACACATGCATACAGACACATATATATAGATAAACACGTATATACACACAAAGACACACACATAGACACACACACACATACACACATAGACACACAAACACATACAGACACATATAGACACATACACACACATATATGCATACACACACATGTAGAGAGACATACACACACACATACACATGCATGCATACATAATGCATATGCATATGGATACATACATACTTACATGCATACACACACATGCACACACATGCATACATATGCATATATAATGCACATGCATATGCATACATACATGCTTAAATTCATAAACACACATACACACGCATACACTCATACAAATACACACA
>CM035418.1:52679606-52844606 GCA_020310875.1 Ceratopteris richardii
TATCTCTTTTGTTGTAAGTACCCAAGGAGCATGTGTGTGTAGCTAAGTCACAAAGTCTTAGGGACTTGTTCCAAAGAGACTAAATCTCATTTGCCACACAAATGCATATAGTGGTGGATTGACATACGCTTTATTATCAATCAGAAGAACCGACCTAACCAAGTGTATGAGGACTTATGCGCACATGATGGAAATTGAAGTGGTTCAGCTATCATGCATGAGAAAAGATTAACCTACCTCTCTAACTCACTTAACTGTTGAAAGTGCTTGCCATGATACCACTTACAGTAGTTTTCACTAAATCTAGGATACCTCCCAGCTCAGAACTCTGAATATGGGCAATAGTGGGTTCCTTTTGAAGCTCTCGATAAGACGCTTCTATTGAAAGTGGTTTCACTCGATTCTAATAACCGTGCTTCAAGTTATGATAGAAATAGTGAATGGTGGGAAACTCCCACACTCACTTCACAACTCTAGCTTGCTCGCACACACACTACAGTAGCTCAAAAGTGTTGGGCGGGGTAGACAACAGACTTACACACACATTTCAAGCTTCATGCACACACAAAAGATCATAGAGAAGATGAAAATCTGCAGGAAAGAAGCAAATTCGAAATTCAGGAGCTCTCCCTCTTCACAATGGCAAAAAGTCTTTACAAAGAGTCACAAAGTGACTTATATACATGTGCCCTAAAAATGGTCCTTTCAGACAAGTGACCGACACTTTATTGACTAATCTCTGTTCTCCTACTATTTTACAGGAAATATATTACAATGACTTGGGATTATGCATCTAGAGGAATCCTCTAGTGCATTTACATGGATTTTTAGGGAATTCCTAAGATTTTGAAGAAGAAAAATGTGCCCATTAATTTAAAATTTTTGGGGCTCCCCTTTTGTGCCTCTTTTCTCTACAACACTCTCCCCCTCTTTGTCTTTGTCATCCCTTTACAGGCTTTTGTTTCTCGTTTATAGCTTGTCTAAGACTTCTGAATACACGCACCCAGTGGTCGGAGAAGTGATAGGACTGTCAAAGAATTTGTTACTTTATCCGAGGTATGTCCTTTGCTTCTGTTTTCCCCTTGGTATTCCGTACATCACAAATCTGGGTTCTTGTATTAAGTCGCACTGCCGCGCACGCCATCAGTGGAAGGATTAGGATCATCTAGATATCTTCTTGCACTTCTTCATGGATAATTATTGGCCTTGATCTGCCCTTGTCACTTACATACCTTCCCTCGTTGTAATGTCTTGAGCCTATTTAGCTTCTTCCATCACACGCCTTAATTTGTTTCCCTCTACTCTCTTTTAAGAGAGCATTACATTTTAAATGTCCTATTTCTGAATCTTCTTTGTCATCATCCTTCAGGACCTGTTCCATTTCTTCTCACTACATGCATCGAGTGGACGAGGAGACACCTAGGACCTTCAGACAATTGGTCATCTTATCTGATGAAGAGTCCTTTGTGTGTTGTCTCTCTCCTCGACTTGTTTTGATTCACCACCAGCTCCTAGTGGATGAGGAAGCTGTGTGCAACCTCCCATGAAATGTCGTGGTTGTTATCTTTCTTTAATTCCACTCCTTAGGACCTGGATCTTTGGTGTTGTTGCCTGATGCGTGCCTCTGCGGGGCTTTGGGCAGAGAGTTGTTCGTTTCTTGATAATCTTTATTCTTTACTGAGCAGCTTTATTCTTTGATCTTCTTCTTCTTCTCTTTTTGCTTGATTCCCCTTCCACACGTCCCTCCTCCTAAACTTTGTCATCCTCGACAGGCATTTTGTGGTGACGTGAGTATGTCTGTATGGCTTGTTGCTCTCGTTGATTTAGCACATTTGCATGACATAGCATAAATTTTTTCCATTGGTTTGATTTGACTCCGTCGTCTGGTGCCTGGCGATGTTCTGCAAAGAAACTCAATTCGTAGGCCACGATCCTAGCATTAAGATTCAAAGACATTTTTACAAAAATATCAGAGTCGATTTCTAAAAATCCCGTAAATAATGCTTCTTCAAAAGTCTGCATGTAAGTGCTTGGCAAAAACATAAGCCTCGAGTATATAGCCATAAGTGTTAATCGGCTTGGTATAGTTGATAGATAAAAAATGAGGGTGTCGGGTCCCTGATTAATGCTGATGAAGTTCAAAAAAGTAGATGGAGCATGCTGAAACACTTTAATAACTGTAAGTAACATGCTCAAAATCTTATTGGCCATCTTAATGGCTAGATCTGGTACAGTGGCATAGCAAGCTATCCAAAAGTTGATTGTCTTGATCATGTATTCCTTTGTCGGTAAATAATCTCGAGGTGGACTTGGTAGTAGTGGATAGTTAAGCCACTCATTATTGATGCTTCCCTGGCGCTGACCTTTCCAAAATTGCATCCAGGAGCGTCTTTTGGGTACTTGGCAAAAGGATGGATTTACCTGAAGTATGTATGGTGAGGCTACCTAGTGTACCCTTAGGGTCGGATTTTTCTCCAAGAACTTCCTCCTCCATATGGGATCGGCTTTGTCAAATTCCTCTTGAGTGTAGGTGAATGTTCGCATGCTAAATTGGAGGTTGGAGTCTGGCTCTTTGTTGGTTGTGTTCTTTATATATTGCCATGTTTGTTCTTTAAGTAAACCATATGGTACGTTGAATGGTCTCAATATTTGTTCTAGATTCTTGCTGTCGATTTGTGCTTCCTTCATGACTTTGACCACTTGATCTTCAAAATCTTCTGTAAGTTGGGACACCAGTAGTGACCTCTCACGCCGGCTTAGTTCTGCAATATCCCGATGAGTTCGTTCAGAGTGGATCTCCATTTCCTCCCTTATCGGTGAGTGATGTAAGGGGGGCGAGAGAGGACGTACCTCAATCTCATCAGTAGCTGCTGATGAGATTCTATTGTCTTTTGTGCTAGTTGATCTTGTAGTTGCTTTATCATTTCATCTTTTTGCTTAATCTCTTCGTTGGCCTATTTTCGGTGTCCCCTCTATTGTCTTTTGTGCTAGTTGATCTTGTAGTTGCTTTATCATTTCATCTTTTTTCTTAATCTCTTCGTTGGCCTATTTTCAGCTGTCTTCCACTTTGTCCTTAGTTCCGCAGTATCATTCATATACCTCGTCTCCCATTCTGCAGTGATGGCCTGCTCTTGCTTTAGCTGATCTTCATACCTAGCTATCTTTTCCTCTAAAGCCTTTGTGTCCTTTTCTAGAACTTCATGAGCTTCTATAGGTTGATTACATAGAAGAGCTGTGATCAGCTCCTTGTTTCCGTTTCGTACATTCTCCGCTTCTTCCATTTGATTTGTGATTCCAGTATTTTGCTTCGGGCATTCATGCGTGCTTTCTCGGCCTTGCTAGCTTCATATTTCCTTTGTAAATTTTGTAGTTGGTCTTTTAATGTTTGATTTTCTATCTCTAGTGTTTTACATTGCTGCTTGGCCTCTTGGACTTCGTTCTCTTTATGTGTTATGTTCTCTTGTGCTAGAATCAATTGGGTGGATAGGTTCTTACCCATTTCGTGAAGTTGATGCTTTTCCTGCATTTCTTTGTCATAGTCACCATCAGCCTCAAGCATTAATTGTTGCGTATCCATGGCAGTTTTGATCATAGGTTGCACCACTAGCTTGAGCTGAGCAACGTCCACGTTCAACCAAGTTTTTGGAATGCTTGGAGCTTCCCCTATTTGTACATCCTTTCCGTGTTCCACATGTATAGTCTCGTTATGTGGTTGTCTGATTTGGAGTTGTACTTCCAGTTCTTTGCTTTCTTCTTCTATATTGATAATCTTCGTGGCACTCCCTTGAAATGTAACATCCATAGGGGAGGGTTTTGATGTTAGTATATGATCAATGTCTACCCCTCATGATTGTATGCACATTTTTCAAGGCCCCCATTATGAGGAGAATCCAAGCGTGCATTACCCAATTGATGGGAATCCCAACTTGCATGTTGGATGAAGGTCATATTGGACCATGTAAGGTATTGTAAGGAAAGGGAGTTACCAGGGTCCCCAATTGTGGGGTCCAGGGGCAGTGCCCCTGTTACATAATCCTAGTAGGAGATCGTTGAACCACGCTCTAAGAGAGAGGATTAGGAAGTAATCCTCAACCATGGCTTTTGGGGCAAGTGGTTAGCCCATCACATTCCTAACCAAGAGGTTGTGAGTTCAATTCCTTACATTGGTATCAGAGCCTAGGAAGTAGGCTTGGACAAAGTGGAATGATCCAATGGCCTCTAAAAAAGGCGCTTGGGCATCCTCTATGTGAAAGGGTAGGAATTGTGGAAGGCGCGCGCGTCGGTTTCAAGGATGGACCTTACAATGATTGGGGTGTATCTCTCAATCCGTAGGTCGGATTGAGGCGTGTAATATACCGTTGGAAAGCTCTCGGAACGAACTTTCCAATGAGCTACCTTGGAAGTGTGAATTCCTTGGGAATCCTTGGGTGGCACTTGATTGAGTGTTCAAGATACCAAGCATGGGTGAGAACAAGGTTCAAGACTGAGGTTGAGAACAAGGGCTCGAGACACCAAGGTTGCGAACAAGAAGGTTCAAGACACCAAGGTTGAGAGCAAGGGTTCAAGAGACCAAGGTTGCGAACAAGGTTCAAGAAACTGTGCGAGGTTGAGGGACATCAATTCAAGGGCACCTAGGGGTTCAAGGGACTGATCACCGAGGCTAGAGGGATACAAGAGTAGATCATTGAGGACAATGATCGACCAAGGGGGGAAGAATGTTACATAATCCTAGTAGGAGATGGTTGAACCACGCTCTAAGAGAGAGGATTAGGAAGTAATCCTCAACCATGGCTTTTGGGGCAAGTGGTTAGCCCATCACATTCCTAACCAAGAGGTTGTGAGTTCAATTCCTTACAGCCCCCAGTGCGATGGTAAAGGGAATATTCCATAGAATATTCCTTGTCGGAGTCTGAAATCATTTATATTTGTTAGGTCGGTTCAACCGGTCTAAGCCGTGTATGGTAATTACGTAGGCCCACGCTCTACCACCCATGTATAGCCATCCATGGAAGGCCACCCATGATCCTATATATACATGACTTTTGCACTACCTGAGATATTGAATTGAGCCAGCATACCTCTACCTTGTATCTCCCTATCTAGAGTTGTCTAGATCACCATTTAAGCTCTACCTTGAGAGTGCACGTGTGGACAATGCCATCATCTTTGTACTTGTTGCTAGTAGGAAAATTGTTGAGATTCTCCTATATCTGTTATCTTCTCTGCTATTCCTCCTGTGTTATATTGCGTAACTATTGTCTTACATCTGCCACTACCCTTATTGATGTAAAGGGTTCTGACTCTTCCACCGTAGTATCTTCTGGTTCTTCTTTGGTATTTTTGAATGATCCCTCTCTTGTAAGCATAGTCTCTTGGATTTGAAGGTTGGAAGCTTCATTTAACTTGATGACATGTATTCTATCTTGAGAGGCCTCCTTTTCTACCTTGTCTTGGCTGTGGATGGTGGGCGGTTGATTTACCTTTGTGCCTTCCTTTTCCACACTCTTGTTTAACTTCATTTCCTCCCATTGTCCATCATCTTTGGACTCACTTCAAATGTCCAGATTTAACAAGGAGGTGTCCGGTTTTTCTTGTGTATCTGATGATGAGCTTGAATTTACTAACCCTAATTCTCTGTATCTATGCACCTTGGTGAGCCCATTTTTTTGCTCCATGTCTTGATGGGCCTGCTAGTAATGGTTCCCCTGCACTGATAGATTTACCTGACCTTCGGTATATTGATGTGTTTCTTCCAAGGCTCTCCTCAATTCCTCTTCCGTAATCGGTCGATGGTCTTCCATTCTTGTCCTTGGAAGTACATGTTCCCTCTTTGTGGTTGGCACCTCTGCTTCTGTCTGTACCATTTCCCTCAACCTCTTGGTACCTCTCATTCTAGGTTGTGAGCTAGTTTCTGCTTCTTCTACAATTGTTACTCCCTTCTTTTTCCTAGGGACGGTTGCAACCTTTGCATATTTTGCCATGCCTGCAGATGATGGAATTTCTCTTAAATGTTCTCTAATTCCCAATGCATGATAAATCAATATAGTCAAGGCCACCCTTCCGTTCAGAAACTTCTTGTGATTCCATTGCTTTTTTGCCTCGAACAGCAGCTCTTGAATATATGAGTCATGTTGACTTGATTTCCAATTTGCTTAATGGCATGAGATAGCATTTGTACTACGATCTTTTACGGAGCCGTATATGCATGTTGGGAAAGCAGAAGTGCTGATGGATGAGTCTCACCTCTTCTTCAATATCAATATGATTGATGTCGTGGAAGGTTCGCGTCTTGGCTCCTCGACTTTCCTCTTTCAAACTTGTAGTCCCATCCTTTTTCCATCCAAAAGCTTCCTTAATTAATTCATGTGTAAATTGAATTATGACCCATTCACAAACTGCATCCATGACTCTAGCCTCTAGCACCAATGGGTCATGTAGGGCAGGCTGCAAGGTATTCATTTCTTGAGTGCAACGCTGGAAATCTGGCTTGTATATAGGTAGCTCGAAGTACTTGTGAATTCCAGCTTTTTTCATGATGTCTATTGTCGATGGCATTTCATGCACTACCTTGAAGTCTTTGGACATCACAGAGAATTGATTATTTGTATCCATGATTTTGATGGTCACTAATAATAAATCATCTCCGGCTTGTTCATCCTCTCTAAACCAATGGCCTTTTGCTTTAGTCACTCTTTGTAGAGGGAATTCCAGCACCTCCTCTTGAATGGTAGCTTCCGAGTCTTCAGAAGCCATCTGCACTCATAATGCAAGCGCGTTAGCTACTGTAGAATATATTTTGTTTAGTGATGTGTGTTGTCGTGATATTTCATGCGTTGGTCACTCCGTTCCCCATGTGTTCAACATTGGTAATCCTTGAGAGAGGCTTAGCTATTTTTGAGTACATCCGTATAAATCTTTTGTGGTATCCTACATGGCCTAAAACTATTTTCACTTACTTAGAAGTCAATGGAATGGGCATGGAAAGGATGGTAGTGACCTTTTTTTGAATCTACAGTTATCCCTTCCGCAGACACTATGTGAACAAGGAGAGTGCCTTTAGCGACCAAAAACTGACACCTAGTAGGATTCAATTCCAATCCTGTTTTTAAACACTACTCAAAGATTTCCTTGAGATTTTCCAGGTGAACATGAAAATCTTGGACTATTACTCTTCTATCTGTGCCTGAGAACACTAAAACTTCATCCATGAAAATGTGCAGAAAGGTTGTCAACCATTTTCCTAATATCAGATACATTGCTCTTTTAAATGAAGCAAGTGCATTTGTAAGCCCAAAAGCCATGTGTGTATAAAGGTAAGTGCCCCATGCAGTAGCAAAGGTAGTTTTGTCTCTATCATCAAGATAAAATAGTATTTAGTTGTAGCCACTCGAACCATCAAGAAAATAGTACAAAGTGTAACCAACTACTTCTTCCAGTACATGTTCCATGAAAGGTTGAGGAAAGCTATCTTGAACCATCATCTTATTTAAAGCATGAAATTCAACACATACTCTTATTTTGCCACTTTTTTTTTAATGTACAATAACCATAGATGAAATCCACGTTGAATGTTCAACCAGAACAATAATACTTGCCTCCTCTAGTTTTGTTATTTCCAGCCCTACCACCTCTACATTTTTTGGATTGAGATGAAAAGTCATACTTCTTGCAAGTGCATCTCTTCATCTCCAAGGTTTACTTCTTTAATGAATACTTCTCGAGTGGCCTCACTTAAAAAACCATCTGCAGTTTATGCAAGAGTAGAATCCACCTTATGTTCCGTAATAGGGTCCATCGTGAAGGAATATATAAAAACAAGAGACCTTCTCTTCTTTCAAGCTCAAAGTTAGGTGCCTCACTCTCAAAATAAGCCACCTCAAAAGCTTCTCCAACTTTTCCATTTTTTGGCCCTGTGAGCCTTTTACAAAACTCTCTACTGGTGAATTTTCATAAAATTGGCCCATTTTGGTCCAGTAGATAAATTTGATCTAAAAACTCAATTTGAGTATTTGGATTGGGTCCAGTTTGGTCCAATGGCCCAATTTCGTGTGATGGCCCAACTTGGTCCAATGGTCCAATTTGCGTATTTGGAATCTCGAGAAGTACTAGCTCACTTCGAGCTCATTTCTAGCCACTAGGACCATTTTATGAAAAAATCCCAAATTCGGTCCCCAAAAGCTTTGTGTTGACCCTTGCTTCTTTTTTCTTGCAAAGACTCAGATCTTCTGCTTTGTTAGTGTTGTAGCTCAAATGCTCATTTTTCGACTCTTTTTTCAATTGTGCAACACTTTACACCACCCGTCATCCAATTTAAGAGATTATCTTCTTCCTGGGGTACAAAAGGCATTAACTGAGTTTTTGTTGTATATCCAGTCACCTTGGTAATGTTGCATCCCTCCTCTAAAGTATCTATAATTGTTTACTAGTCCTTGAGGAATTCCACAACTAGTTTCTTCCACAATCCTATAGTGCATTCACTTCCCTTTGCCAAGGCCTTCCCAATAGCAAGGGATAAGAGGTTCCTTGTGGTAGGGAAATCACAACAAAATCCAAGAGGAACTGAAAACCTTGTAGTCACATTTGTACCTTCTCAATGATGTCGAGGGATGTAACCCGATGTTGATCTACTAATGTGAGAGTAACAGGGTTGGTGAGTTCCAATTTAAATTTCTTCATTGTAAAATTGGACATCAGATTGATGTTATAGTCCGCATCTACAATAAAACCTGTCAAAACTTCAGCTTTTATGAAAATATGTAGCCTAGAAGTTTGATAGTTTGCCAAGGTTGGACGAGGAAAATCTACTATAAAGTTGTCTATACTTGGTGCTGAACTTAGGTAGATTGACTGTATGAGCTTCAGTTCTTATGATTTGAAAGAGACTAAGCTTGTGGTTCACCTTTGTGTCTTCTTCAAAGCTCGTAGGTTGGTCCTTCAAAGAAGTCTTCACCGTGTAAAAGGCCTCTTCAATGACCACTTGATCCTTCAAATCTACGTTCATTGCTTCTACCCTGACTCCATGTCATTCCTCCATGTGGGTTTCCACCACTTCTCTGGCTTCAGTCATCATGGGTGTTGTAGATGATGAAACAACATAAGATTGGGTAGTGATACCTTCTCTTCGTGGAGAGACTAAAATCATGTGGATAGCAATAGGGAAATTTCTTAGGACGTCTATTGTATAATTATCTTTACCACCTGCATAACGTTGACATGGAGGTGTTCCCTCTCGTAAAGAGCATCTATTCAACATATGACCATATTCTCCACAGTAGTAGCACATTGATGGTCTATTATACCTTGCCCGATTTGGATGAGTCAAGAACTTGAATGTTACCTCTTTTTTATGCTCACTTGAGGTAGCGGGAATCCCTTGCCCCATGACAACCCTTCACACAAAATTGGACACTTATGTTGTTAGGAAAATGCATATTGTAGTGTCCACTATAATTTCATACAATGCACCAAACTTGCAAGCGTACATCCTGTGTGGTCCGCAACTCTTCTATTTCACGAGGAAGTTGAGCCACTTCATCATCATTGTGGCATGGATGTGGTGGCATGTGCTTCTCCTCATGGTGATGTTGTTCCATTTTTAGTGCCTCCAACTCCCTCCTTAATTGCTCAATAGGGTCCGAGTCTATTGCATAGTTTGGTTTACCTCCTTCAAAGTGTAGTCTAGCTTCCTCTCTGCAAGAGGCAACTGCGACAAAGTCATTAAGTGTCACATTCTAGGAAGATCTTTTTGCTCGGATGATCTAGGAAGAGCTTTATTTATGTATTTCTTCACTAGGAAATCACCTAGAGCATGGGACAGTCGAGAGACAATTTCTTAAGTGCTAGTATGTAGTTCATGAAAAGATTCCCCTCGTATTAGGCTCAAGTTTCTTATTTGTTCTAGAGCAGCTCTATTTGAAGAGTCCCTTGGTCAACCTCTATGAGAATATAGTCTTCAGTGCTTACCAAGTGGTAAAGTGGATGTTTGTGTACTATCTGTAACACTTATCTATAAGTCCTTCTAGTGTAGACGGAAACAACACCAGCATCACATCTTCTCAATTTTGGAGGCCTCAATCACAGCATAAGGAGATGAATCTCCTCACATGATCATCTTGATCTTCATAAACTAGTCCCTTAAAAGTTGGGAATCTAATATTCAATCCAGAGAGTAAATTCAAAAGCTCTTCCATGGGTGCTTGAGCCTCCTTTGATGTATCTAAAGCAAAATCTAATGTCTTCCTAGATTTCTCTTTTGCGAGTGGTGTAGGGATCAATTCAACAGTCAAATTCAAAGGAAGAGGAGCGTCTATTTGACCATGAACTTGACTTGAAGAAGGTTGAGCCGGTTGCTTGGAGCTCTTAGGTGCACGGTGAGGTTCTCAATCTGTTCTAGTATCATTCATGTACTCTTTCCACAAGACTCATATATTCAAGAAAAATACTACAGTGAACAAAATAGCTTCTTGTACAACATACATATACCTTACATAGTAAATGCAAGCATCCCAATGTGCATGCCAAATTGTAGATTGGTAAACCAGGACTATGACTCTAGTACTTCTTCTAGTCAAAGGATTTCTTCATTTGGGAAGTATACCTGTTGTCAGGATCTTGCTCACGCGCATACAAAGATTACAGACGCAGAAAAACACACAGAAAATAGAGGCAACAGGAGACGAGACAGAATGCAAGATTGGGTGCAATCTCCCCCCATGCACTTCGTTTCGACAGTCCACAGAGTGCATGTATTTATAGGACTTTTGATTACGTCGAAAAGAGTGGTTACAAGAGGGCGGCTTTGAAAAGGAGGCGTGAAACTAAAAGTTGATAACTTTTACAGAAAGCCATTGCTTTCAATAACAGAAAATGCGGTCTTCAATGACCCTTATTCTAACCATTACTTTTCTAACAATAGAACCTTCTACGAAGGTTTATTTACAAACTAAATAATAATTTATTCGGATTATTGATGTCCGTCCTTTCATGCCTTGCACGCTCCTCACAAACCTTCAGCTGCTATATATCAAAAACATCAAAAACATATTAATACATTAAGAATATAATATTTTAACAATGCATTGTTCAATAATATACAACATGCCTCTCAGTTGACAAGCAACTGACCTAAGTTGATAAAATAAGTTAACACTCTAACAATAACAATGCAGTGTTCAACATATTCCATGTTACTGTTACAATCCAACAATGCATTGGCTAACATATTCCATGTTACAATCCAACAATGCATTGGCTATTCCATATTTCAATCCAACAATGCATTGGCTAACATATTCCATGTTACAATCCAACAATGCATTGTTCAACATATTCCATAAGGTATAATATGCCCCTCAGTTGAACAAGCAACTGACCTAAGGTGATAAAAGAATAAACATGGATGGCCAGTCACATGTTTCATCACTGAATAAAGAAAATAGGCATGTGCCATGTAAAAATACATGCATGGAAATGTTCATGGAGCTGGTACATTAATGTGTTTGTGTATGATATGCAGAAATTAAGTGGTCATAATGAGGTGTTAATTGTGTTTTATGTATCCATTGACATTCTTCAATAGAGTGATTTTTGTACTTAACCAAATATCGATGATATTGAGTACCTGTGCGTGTAGTAGTGACATCATGATCAATGATTTTCTCATGAACTAAGATTTTAGATTGTTCTTCAATCAAAGGAGGGCCATCAAGAAGTGGAGCAAGTGGTAAAGTTCCTTTAAAGGGTTTAAGTAAACCAATATGAAAAGAATTATGAATGGTCCAATGGGATGGAATATCTAATCGAAATGAATTATCATTAATTTTTTCTATAATGCGAAACGGTCCATAATAGCGTGGTGCAAGTTTAATTTTAGGATGTTGCAAAATATTTTTGAGATGTCTTTTAATGATACGCAACCATACAAAATCATTTTCCTTGAATTCTTTGGCTAATCATTTAGTATTGATAGTACGTGTATATCGCTCTTGACTTTTCCTAATGTGCTCGTGAACATCATGAAGTATAGAAACGTGATCTTGAGCAATAGAATCAGCCATTGGAATGTCGGTTTGGGTGAGGGACATGGGAGTGGGAAGCTTTTTTCCAAAAACTATTTCAAAAGGTGCACGACCAGTAGTGGTGTGTGAAGTGTTATTGTAAGAAAATTGAAGTAATGGCAACTTTTCATCCCAATTATTAGGATTATCTAATGAATAACAATGCAATAAATCAAGAATAGTACTATTTGTAGCCTCACTCTGTCCATTACTTTCAGGATGAAATGCAGAGCTAAAATCTATTTTAGAACCAAAATGTTGAAATAAGGCAACCCAAAAACGATTACAAAACCTAACATCACGATCAGATAACATTACTTTAGGAAATCCATGATGTGGAAAAATGCATTTAATGAATAATTTTGCAGCTTGAGGTGCAGTCAAAGTTTTTCTACATGGAATGAAATATGCATATTTACCAAACCTATCAACTATTGTCCAAATCATATCATTATGTGATGAAGTGATAGGAAGACCTGTGATAAAATCCATAGAGATTTGTTCCCATGGTTCATTTGGAATAGGAAGTGGCATTAATAATCCAAATGGTTTACCATGATGACGTTTGATACGCTGACATACAATGCACTGAGAAACATAATGTGCAATGTCTTTTTCCATGTGTGGCCAAAAGAAGAAATCTTTGCAAGCAGAAATAGTGCTCTGTATGCCTCTATGACCCATGTAAGATGGTTCATGTATTTCTTTAATGACAAAATCTTTAAAAGCTTGGGTTATGCACAATCTATGTTGAAAATAGAGAAAACCATTATGAAATATATAATGTTCATCAGATAAAGATGCAACATTGTTGAAGTCATGCCATGCACGTGAAAAATACAAATCAGATGCATAAGTGGAAACCATATCTTGAAAAGAATGAATTTGAATGGCAGAAATATTATTCAAGACAACAGAATGCAAAGGAAAACGGCTAAGAGCATCCGCTACAACATTAGCTTTACCAGGCTGATATTGTATCATGGGTTGGAAATTTTGAATGAATGATGCCCATTTAAGATGCCTATCAGAGATTAAGGGCTGACTTAATAAATGCTTAATAGCCTGTTGATTGGTTTTGATTAATACTTCAGAGCCCATAAGATAGTGTTTCCAAATTTGCAATGCATGCACAACTGCTAACAGTTCTTTATCATACGTACTATGATTCTGTTCTGAGGGCTTAAGCTTTCTACTCTCAAATGCAATGGGATGGTCATTTTGCATTAAAACAGCACCTATTCCTGAACCGCTAGCATTAGTAACAACATGAAAGGGTTGTGAAAAATCAGGTAATTGTAAAACAGGTGCATGTGAAAGTGCATGTTTAAGTTTGTCAAAGGACTGTTGTAGGGTAATTCCCCATGCAAATTTTATTTTCTTTTTCAACAACAAGGTAAGAGGCAATGCTAAATAAGAAAAATTTCGAACAAACTTCCTATAGAAACTAGCCAACCCAAGAAAAGAACGAACATCATTGACTGATTCTGGTGTAGGCCATTCTATGATAACTCTAATCTTTTTCGGATCCACATGCACACCTTCACTTGAAATAATATGTCCTAAATATTCTAGCTTACGCTGAAAGAAATAACTCTTTTCAGGATTAGCATAAAGTGTGTTCTCTCGTAACAAATGAAAAATTGTTTCAAGATGCTTTTCATGTTCACTATCATTCTTACTGTAAACAAGTATGTCATCAAAGAATACAACAACAAAAGCTTGGTAATCAAGAAAAATATTGTTCATCATTCGCGCAAATGTAGCAGGGGCATTAGTAAGTCCAAAGGGCATTACCATAAATTCATAATGGCCATTTTGAGTTCTAAATGCAATCTTAAAAATATCACTTTGTGTCATACGAATCTGATGGTAACCCGATTTAAGATCAGTTTTACTAAAGACATGAGCTCCTCGTAACTTATCTAAGAGATCATCTATTCGAGGAATAGGGTATCTATTCTTGATCGTGATCTTGTTAAGGGCTCTATAATCAATGCACATTCGATAAGTTTTATTCTTCTTCTCTACTAAGAGAACTGGTGCTCCAAATGGGGAAGAACTAGGCCTTATAAGTCCTTTTTGTAGTAGGTCTTTTACTTGATTTTCTATTTCCTTTTGATGTAGTGGGCCATGTCTATAAGGTGCTTTATGAGGAGGAGAACTACCCGGGACTAAGTCTATGCTATGGTCAAAGGATCCTCGAGATGGTGGTAGTTCAGAGGGATATTCAGACATAAAACAATCCTTATAAGTACTCATGAAAGGTTTATATGCATCTGGAAGTGTATGAGTATAATCATTGATGACATTGACAAAAACAATGCATGAATTGAATCCTTTCCTAAATGCACGTTTTACTTGAGTGTGACTAATCAATGGAAATGGCTGGAAATCATGCCGTGTAGACAAAGTAATGATTTGACCTTTGAAAGCAAACTTAAAGGTATGAGTATGGTAGTCAATACGTGGGTTATAATGGTGACGAAAAGGCATACCTAGTATAACATCATAAGATTGCAAAGGTGCAATTAAAAATGTTTGTGAATCAACATAAGGGCCTATGCTAATCGTAACATCTTGCACTTCTCGTGTTACATTATAACGACTACCTTGAAATGTAGCTTTCACTTTATACAAAGAAGGAAATGTTTGTAATTTAAGTTCTTGTACTAATGAATGTGAAATGAAGTCATGTGAACTACCATCGTCATGTAGAATTTTAACTAGTTTGTTATTTATTGTACCCTGCATGCAAAGAAGAGAGTGTAGAGAGATATCATTACCCAAGGTACTTAAGTCCTTCTCTAGTGATTCCTCTATCCAAACATGAGGAATTTCTTCATTATAGACCTCCATGTTATGCAATCGAGCTGTAGCCGGTTTCATATGAAGAGGTTGCAATCTGCACCTTATTTTTGTATGTCCAGGTTTACCACAATTCCAACAAGTGATTCATGGTCGCTTCTGTTGGGCATTCACTGCTGAAGTTTGAAGGGTAGGTGGTTTGGTTGGTTGGAGAGATGAAGCAACGGGTGAAGTTGAATAATTGGATTGTGGAGGACGAGGAAAACTAGGGTAAGATGGGGCATTAAAATTACGCTTCATAGGAAATGATGGTTTAACAGGAAATGGTCGTGGACGTGGTTGTTGTAGACGGAGTGACTTGGTTATGGACTGGAATTCTTTTTCTGCATCATAAGCAAAAGATATAGCCTCGTTGAGGGTTTTAGGTCCTAGGGTGTGAAGCTTAGCTTGGATACCGACCTCCAAACCATCTTCGTATTTCTGCTGCAAGATATCTTCTGATACATCTTCAAGCATTCGTACAAGTAGTAGATTTTGCCAGAACCTCTCTGTGTAGGTAGTAACCGTATCACTCTCCTTCCATGTAAGGGTTGTCCATGCTCGTCGAACATGCAAATGGTATTGAGGAGGAAGAAATGAATCCTTCACGTTTTCTTGAAAAGCCTTCCAAGTTGTTGGACGCTCCGTACTATGCCGCAGGACATTCCACCAGAGTTGTGCTTTACCTACTAAATAGTTAGTGGCAAATTTAACTTTTTCACTTTCAGCATACATTTCATCGGTATAAAAATCATCAAACTGCGACAACCAAGAAAGTACTAAAGGCCCATCCTTTCGGCCATCAGATCGTAGAAACTAGTAGTTTCTATTACCAATCTTTGAATGAGTAACATCAGATTGGGCAGACACAATAGCTTTTACTACTCTCGTAAGGTTGTCTTCCTCAGCTTGCATCTTTTGAAGGATTTCATCACGTTGTCGGATCTCGTTCTGAGCTCCTTGAAGCTCATGCCGCAAGAGCTCTAGTTGTTGTTCAAGTGTTGCCGCAAGTAGAGGTGAATCACTGTAATCCTCCATGGTGCTCTTGGACCCTTGCTCTCAACCTTGGTGTATTGAACCTTCTTGTTTGCAACCTTGGTGTCTCGATCCCGTGTTCTCAACCTTGCTTGGTATCTTGAACACTCAATCAAGTGCCACCCAAGGATTTTGAAGGAATTCACACTTCCAAGCTAGCTCGTTGGAAAGTTCGTTCCCAGAGCTTTCCAATGGTATATTACACGCCTCAATCCGACCTACGGATTGAAAGTTACACTTGATTCTTTGTTGGGTCCATCCTTGAAATCGTCGCGAGCGCCTTCCACAAGTAAGAGAGAGAGAGAGAGAGAGAGAGAGACTTGAGTACAACTCCAAGAGATGGTGGAGTGGTCAAAGTACTTCCCTTGAAAGTAGGAGGTTGTGGGTTCAAATCCTCCTACCTTAGAGACTCTAAACCTCTCTATTACCACTCAAAAATTAAAATTGCCTCGCGCGTAGCCAACGGTCGCCAAGGGAGCCTTGGGTGCCAATGTTGCCAATGTATTGCCTAAGTTATTGCCTAAGTTCTTTGCCTTAGTCGACGTAGGTGCAAACGTTCTGGAACAGGAACAGTAACAGAAACCGAAACCGAAGACGAAGACGAAGACGAAACAGAAACCGAAACCAAAACCGAAACCGAAGACAAAACAGAAACCGAAGACGGAGACGGAGATGGAGATGGAGATGGAGATGGAATCGGAATTCAGAATCGCGAACAGAGAGCAGAACCCTCTGTATTGACGCGTGTAGAGCTCTGATACCACTGTTGTCAGGATCTTGCTCACGCGCATACAGAGATTACAGACGCAGAAAAACACACAGAAAATAGAGGCAACAAGAGACGAGACAGAACGCAAGATTGGGTGCAATCTCCCCCCATGCACTTCGTTTTGACAGTCCACAGAGTGCATGTATTTATAGGACTTTTGATTACGTCGAAAAGAGTGGTTACAAGAGGGCGGCTTCGAAAAGCAGGCGTGAAACTAAAAGTTGATAACTTTTACAGAAAGCTATTGCTTTCAATAACAGAAACTGCGGTCTTCAATGACCCTTATTCTAACCATTACTTTTCTAACAATAGAACCTTCTACGCAGGTTTATTTACAAACTAAATAATAATTTATTCGGATTATTGATGTCCGCCCTTTCACGCCTTGCACACTCCACGAACCTTCAGCTGCTATATATCAAAAACATCAAAAACATATTAATACATTAAGAATATAATATTTTAACAATGCATTGTTCAATAATATACAACAATACCCTATAACATGATTGTGTAGGTATCACAAAAAAGACACTGGTATACTTTATGGAATATTTGGAATGAAGGTTTAATGCCTTGAGGATTTTAATGTGTGTTGTGTTTTGATTTAGCACCTAGAGATCCATGAGGGTTTGAACAAGTGTGAATGAGTGCGAACGAGTGTGAAGGCAAGAGAATTTATTCAAATACTTTTGGAGATATTTAGAAGAGTATTTTTAGAGAATAATTTATTTTTAGAAGATACTTATTTTTAGCTATTTCTATAAATAAAGCAAAAGCATGCTATTTTTAGCATGGCCCTCATGTATCCTCCATTTAGGACATAATATGAATTACCTATAAATACGCATGCTCTCATAGAGTTGTCCATGAGAGCATGTGGGAGGAGATTGGACCCTATCTTGTGTCGACTCTTTTCGTCTCTTGTCTCTTATATTTTCTGCGTATGTGCTCTGCAGGATACAATCGTCAACAGACACACAAGACACAAGAAGAACATAGGGATGCATCATGATTCAAAAAATGTAAAAATAGATCGCTTTGATACAAGTGCAAACAATACTTTAGATAATAGTACAATGGCCTCTAGCCACTCGAGAGTATGGACTATGACTATTTGACACAAGTAAGGTATATGAAATAATATTTTACTTCAGAAAAAAAATTGAAGAAATACGAAAGACTCTTGTTTTCAAGGGCTATCATAGAGTACCCAATCTCACTTTCATGCCAACTCCCACCCAACTTCGAATTTCTCACTCTATATCCACCATATAGAGGCCTCTTTCACAGTGCACAACATTGCACCAATGAGCAGAGAGCCACAAGGGAGTAGCACTACAGAAAATGCACTCACAAAAAGCTCTCCAAAACCAGAGTGACACAAAAAGACTCAAAATTGACAAGAAGATATACTTGAGTCGTGACAACTCTGTGTGTATCTCTCAACTTCATAAATCTCTAAATATCCCTCTTGATCCCAAAAATAAGATTAAACTACCTTTTATATAGATCTCCAAGCCAAGAGAGTGGCCTCTACTGAATCCAATTATTTAATACACCATCATTGCTTACTTCACATGCGCCACTCTAGAGTAACAAAAGTGGTGGAAGAGTTGGCCATTTTTTAAGGACTGGCACAAATTCGGTACTAACAGCCAAGGGGTTGCAAGACTAATTGCAAATAATTTCTTCATCATCTCATGACACTCCACTTAAATTTGAGGTAGCCATCGTGACTCCGAACCCTTGATATCTACTCTACTTCTTTATTGAGACAAATTCATCTTTTGGTGAATTCACAATTCCCCTTTAGTGAATGTGTGCTTCCATGTCTGGAGATCTTGACGGTGAACTCCTATTTTAGGGAGAATTCCCATTTATCACTCTAAGGACAATTGAGATGAATTCTTGCTTTGCAAATTTTGGTGATGAAATTACATACAGCAAAATTCTCATTGTACCATGGACTCGAAGTAGAGTGTAGGCATTGACTTTTATTTACTTGCCAATTGATTTATGTTATTTGTTCAAAAAATTTGCTACAAATTTACTCCAAATATGTTATTTCTCAAACAAGTTTGCTATAACTTTACTTTCTGCTCAAGAAAAGTCAAAAAGAAAAATATTGAGGATGATCTCAATGATGGAAGTGATCATTAAATGAATTCTAAAGGAGGAATTTGAGTGAGATTCTTTGGAAAAATTCTCAATATTGGGGAGAATTATGCATGGTGTTGAATTTGGGAAGGCAAAATGTGTTCCCATTAAGCTAGACCTATTATATTTCAGAGATGTACATGCTTGGAGGAACGAGATTGTTGTATAATTACATGGGTCTAAGAGGTAGAACCCTTGGGTTTCTAGGTGTGAAACCCTTGGGATTTATGGTTTATTTACCCCTTTTAGATGGGTCTTGGACCTTAGGGCTAATTCTCTAAGGTTGAGTACCTTAGGCTTAATTGGAAGCTTCTCCTAGCCACTTGGTTTGTACGTGAGAGCTTGGAGAGTCTTCTTTTAGAAGTCATGTGATTTCATGTGATATCCTAAGCTTGGAAATCATATGACCACCTTAGGGACCCATGTGATGGAAGGTACACATGTCCCCTTGAGAGGCACTTACCTCCTTGGACTTGGAGCTATATATTGGAGCTTTTAGATTTCATGTGATATCCTAAGCTTGGAAATCATGTGACCACCTTAGGGACCCATGTGATGGAAGGTACACATGTCCCCTTGAGAGGGACTTACCCCCTTGGACTTGGAGCTATATATTGGAGGGGGTTGGTTGGGTGGAAACACATCTCTCTTCCTAGTGTGTGACCTTGCTAGTTAGTCTTCAGTTCAGTTGTGTGAAGGCTATGGAGCTCTCACACAAGAGTGTGAGAGCTTGGAGAGTCTTCTTTTAGAAGTCATGTGATTTCATGTGATATCCTAAGCTTGGAAATCATATGACCACCTTAGGGACCCATGTGATGGAAGGTACACATGTCCCCTTGAGAGGCACTTACCCCCTTGGACTTGGAGCTATATATTGGAGCTTTTAGATTTCATGTGATATCCTAAGCTTGGAAATCATGTGACCACCTTAGGGACCCATGTGATGGAAGGTACACATGTCCCCTTGAGAGGGACTTACCCCCTTGGACTTGGAGCTATATATTGGAGGGGGTTGGTTGGGTGGAAACACATCTCTCTTCCTAGTGTGTGACCTTGCTAGTTAGTCTTTAGTTCAGTTGTGTGAAGGCTATGGAGCTCTCACACAAGAGTGGTATCAGAGCTAGGTTGAACGTGAGCTAGATTCTACTAGGTCCGTGTGAGCGACTCATATATCCTCTCGTATAGTCTTCATCATGCTCGTGCGGTTTTAGATGCCCTTGAGAATCTACCCTTCGGTGGGAGTCGGGACTACAACAGACGATTTCAGAAGAGCCTCCCCTTAGTATATAGCTACTTGAGCCCGCACACGTGACGGACGTCCAAGCTTTTCAACAGCACAATCGAGTGTGAATGGGAGGGATCACCTATGCGAGCGCTCCTCGCTCCTCTCTCTACCGAATTTATACCGTACAGCGGCTTTGTTTTTAAAGAGCAACTGCAGTTTGAGGTCCTCGTATATGGGATTTCTCTCACATAAGGCACGCGATGGGACATTTTGGATAACTAACGCGACGACTCACGAGCATTAGAACCCGCCATAGCTGAGACCTCATAATATACGCTATAACCTGGGTTCTGTGTGCACATCGACAACTCCTCACATCTTCTACAGTTGATACGTGATGGAAGGCTGATGCAGTTCTAGGATCGTTGTGCTATCTCACCTCATCATTCAGATGGGTTGAAACACTCTGTCTATTTTCCATTGCGATGCAGTTTCATTCAAGATCTTTGTCTTGCCGACGGACACCGCAACCATCATGAATCTCGAATGGTTTGCCTCTCTCAGTACGGGAGCACTCCAAGTGTAGTTTGATGGCTGCCTTTTTGACATGTTGAAAGGTACGAGTCCTCTCCTCTTATATAGAGTGTTTTCTTCGGTTTAGAATGCATATGTGGGATATACGGCATACTAGGGATGAGCTAGAAAACTCTCGTATGTTCAGAGCTACCAAATGCTCATCAAGATCAGTTCGCATTGATGGGAAGGACCTACGATTTCTCTTCGTTTAGACACGTGGTTTGTCTAAGGAAGTCATCAAGTTTTTCTTACATGATAAATGGAAAGTTTCAATTTGGATATTGTTTGGGAGACCATAAAACGTTAATGAAAGATTAGCATTGAAAAGCAATAGAGCACTTGCATGCATTGTTACTAAGAAAAAGAAAAGAATGTATGTGCATTCCCTTTTTGAAAAGGATGGTTTTTAAGCACAAATTTAAAGCTTTCTTTGTGCACATCTTAAGTTTACATACATAAACTCATGTGCATTAACATGGAAGGGACTTACTCTATAAGGTTGGGTATGGAATATCCATCATAGCATGGCATGTCATGCATGGACATTATAAGCATATAGATTCATAATCAAGTGTAAATTCCATGCATATGTAGAAGAGGGGTTCAATTTTTTGAACCTTATGCATTATTTACAAAAATCTCTTTTGCATGAAGGGCAGCTTTACCTGCTAGCATATACAATTATGAGGACATGGTTCTTTTTGAAAAAGTTCCTTTTCCAATGCATAGAGATTGTACCCTTCGAAATGCATGCTTAGATGCATGATTTAAAGGTAGATGCACACATTTGGGCACACAAGTAAGTATCAAAATGCCCAAGAAGGAATCTAATAATGGACAAGATGGGATGGCCGAAGCCTACTTCATCACCATGGGAACACTCAAATAAAGCCAAGGGATGGATGAAGCTTAATTTCCAGGTAAATATTTGCACCTTTTTCTTTTCTTTGCAAATTAAAGAACATACAATGCATGTCTTAATAGACGTGACTCAGAAGTGGATGCATAGATTTAGGTGGCCCAATTTTTGTGGTCACGTCGATAATCAATCATGGAAATAAGTTGCACTATGCATCGAGTTCATTGCTTTGAAAAGAAGTATTGGAGGTGCATAAAAACAGTCATGGTTAGGAAGAATGCATCTAATACATTGTTGAAACTCGCATATACTAAGTTTCATGGAAATTTTGCACCATCCGTTGGATGAACAAAGTTCTGAATTAGAAATTTTGCATGCTTTAAGGAGGGGTTCAACTTCTGAACCTTATGCATTCAACACCTTTTCCAATAAAGGTGTAAATGTTTTACATTAAACTATGCATTTGGAATATATTACATGGGAGGGAGATTAAGTTCTTCAAGTTAAGTAGAATTTGATTTTATTAGGAAGAATGGTAATACGGCCAATTGGCCACTATAAACCATTTAATTCCTTTAAGTTTGGCTTAGTCCAAATAATCCTAACTTCTTGAACTACCTTAAAACTAAAAATCCCTCTTATGGAAGTTTAAATTCCATAAAAACCCATGGCATGCCTGATCAACAAGGCCAGAGACTTAAGGTAGTAATACAAAAATTTTCTCTCTTCAAACCACTAGAGAATGGTGGTAACCTAGAGCACTATGTTCTCAAAGCTCTAAGGAAGAGAAAATATGGTATAGAAAAATCTTAGTTTTGGAAGATGCAAGTATTAGTGCTTGTTGTTCAAGAAAAGTTCTTTTTTTGAAAGAACTATAGAACTATTTGGAGCTTTATATTATTCTTCCAAGAAAATGCAAGGCATGAAGAGAAGGTAAAACTCAAGGGTTGTAATAAACCCTAAGTACCGTTTTTTAAAGTCCTAGAAATAAAGTACTTTACAGTAAATGGAATTACCATCTACTTCAACATAGAGATTTGATTGGCAAGTCAATTATTCTTTCTCAGATTACTCATTCTGTCATGAAAGATGATATCTAGTTGAGATATAAACTAGCTCTATCATCAAGTGACATGAAAGGGATCCTGTAGAGTATATCTGAATCAATGTATAATTGAAAAGCCAATTTTTTGAGACTAAATTGCAATTGAGACTTGGTACATGGAAAGTCCACTGTAGCATAGGCAATACATATGCTCTACAGTGAAAATAACACTTACAAGTCCAACAAGTAATAGATTTGACTTGATTAGAAGAAGGTTTGATCCCAAAACTCAAGCTAAAGCTACCTTTACTAAAATGGAAGTGTAAGCCGGATGGTATGGGACATCTAGGTTTACACTACCACTTAAGTATATTCGGTGGTATGGGACATCGAATTTGTGGGTAATCTCAACTTGAACTTTGGGACATTTGTTATGTATGCTTGAAGAAAAGAAAGCATAAAAAGCTCTGAATAGTTCTTTTAACTAGGAAGAAAAGATTGAAAATAAACTCTTTCAAATACTTCTGAAAGAGCACAATTTTCAATTTACTCTTAGGTAGTTTTAACTCTTAAGGAGGGGAGAGAGTCCCCAAGAACTTGTATCTTATGCCTTGAAAAGACCAAATAGGGTATTGCAAGGTAAAAAGATATGCAAGAAAGAGATAAACTTGAAGTACTTCCTTGTATTCTAGTACTTCATATATCTTTCATTACATCTTCCAACTAAATGAAGTTCTGAGAGATTGGGAATTCTCTAAGAACCCCAATGCAAGAGAAGACTTGCATACACCATAAGGATTGTATAAATCCTAAGTGGGTTAGGAAAAGAAGTTGGATGAACTATAAAAGATAAACCTAAAGATATTTTGATGCTTCATAGGGATAACATAACATATGTTATAGATTCCAGTAATATAGACCTAAGGAATATGACTTCGTGTATGAAGCAAAATAGCTAGATCCCCAAGAAAACCCATGGGTAAAGTTTTGAAGCATGAAGGGATCTATTTGAGAAAGACCTAGTCTTATCTCTCATTTTGGCTAAAGAAGAGAAGAAAGCCAAAAGACCCAAGTAGGGCAAAGATCAAGTCAAACTTTAAAGTTTGATAAGATGAGTCACACCACATTAAATGGTTAACCAATTATTTAATTAAGATTAGTAGTGGTGTATCTAAGCATCTTAGTCCTTGCTCTTATAATTTGGTACCATCGTATGAAGGGCATTTAAAAGGACAGAAAAGGTGAGAAAGTGTAGAGACAAAGTTATGGGGATTGGATGAGGTACCCACTGGTATGGGACAGTGGGTACTGAATCCCATTGAGTACTTTTTCTTGATGGCCAGAAGAAAAAGGGACTCATGATCCAATGGAATACGTCAGGAAGATAATGTTTAGGAATAGACATCTTCTTCAATTATCCTCTCAAAGTTGTTAAGAATTATTTTATGAAAGGATGTGATCTATCTCTCATAGAGAGTTAGAAATAAACAGAGGATCAACGTCTTCGAGTTTGAAGGTAAACTCCAAAGGATGAAGCTTTAAAAGCTTCATCCCAAAGTATGACTTGAAATTCAAGGAACATAAAAATGATCTTAGACCAAGCTTGAATGAAAGCTCAAAAAGATCATCTTTTGGATACTTGATAATTCAAGTTAACTAAAGAATAAGAAAGATCTAATTAAGATGTCAACATAGGACATCTTTAATAGATCTAGAATATAAGAGAGAAAACTCTGGAAGGATCAAGAAGACCTTTAAGGATTGAGATCCAACTAAAGATCCGTAAGGATTAAGCAGTGAAGAAATGATTGGAATAATCTATTTCTACTTATGACCTTAAAGATAACATGATCTTTTACACTATGAGTTCCCATCTTGGGATGTAGTTATAAAGATCTTAATCTTGTTGGAAGAACAAGTAAAATAGGTTTCAATCAAAGGCTACAATAGTTAGATTAACCCTTATGGATTCTAGTCCCTTAAAAGTGGATTCTCAAAACTACGTAAAGTTTTGAAAGAACATGGCATCCACTTTTTGGTAAGCTATTCTCTCTCAAGATAAAGAGGATGTTAAATCCTCTTAAAATTAGATAAATAATTCACCTATTCCATTCTATTGGTTGGGCAAGGAATTATAAAAATATATTCCCCTCTATGTTTGGAGGTGAATTGTAAACATGAAAATCCACCCATTTTACTAAGCCTAAAGGTATAAAGTATGTGTACATCTAAGAGGAAGTATTCTGGGTAGGGATTATGAAAGATTCATCTTCCTTTCAGAACAAGTTGGATTCTAACTTGACAGATGAATCTGATAAGGAAACCTTAAGTAGCATTCATCTATTTTGCTAGGTCCATGCACAAGTGGTGCAAAGCAATGGACCAAGGTACTAATTTAGCTGAAGTCACTTTGCATCCACCTAATTCACATGTTTGAGCTATGGAGACCTAGATGACACATAGCCTAAACAAAGGAAATAGGCAGGGATGTTCTCTTCCACCCTTTTCATTCTTTCCATACTTTGCATTCGACTCAGTTCTTTTTCGAATGCAAACTAGATGGAGCTTTGAATGATTGGGGAAGGGAATTAGACCACACATGGATTCTCCTCTTTCTAGATTCAGTCGGGGTAGAATTCCCCTATCGAATTAAGAGGCAAACTTAGAGAGATGAAAGCCATGATGCTTGAAATTGATCATGGAGCATGGGGGAATACCCCAAGGTATATATCTCCACTCATTTCCGAGGACGAAAATGCTTTTAAGGGGGGGAGAATGTTGTATAATTACATGGGTCTAAGGGGTAGAACCCTTGGGTTTCTAGGTGTGAAACCCTTGGGATTTATGGTTTATTTACCCCTTTTAGATGGGTCTTGAGCCTTAGGGCTAATTCTCTAAGGTTGAGTACCTTATGCTTAATTGGAAGCTTCTCCTAGCCACTTGGTTTGTACGTGAGAGCTTGGAGAGTCTTCTTTTAGAAGCCATGTGATTTCATGTGATATCCTAAGCTTGGAAACCATGTGACCACCTTAGGGACCCATGTGATGGAAGGTACACATGTCCCCTTGAGAGGGACTTACCCCCTTGGACTTGGAGCTATATATTGGAGGGGTTGGTTGGGTGGAAACACATCTCTCTTCCTAGTGTGTGACCTTGCTAGTTAGTCTTCAGTTCAGTTGTGTGAAGGCTATGGAGCTCTCACACAATAGAGATGTTCCTTGCTCGAGGGATAGCCAAGGCCAAAAGCTAGAGAGTTCATACAAGGTACCTACTCATGATGGCGAGATGAGTAGAGGGACCTTAGAGAGAACTCTAAGATGGTGACTAGGCAAGGGCTATAGATAGGCTGGGAGGTGAGTCCCAGGCATGTCATTCTCCACTTCTCATATTTGGTATTAGAGCCTGAGGGAGTGAGAGACCTTGGGGGAGAACTTGATGGAGATGAAAAAGAATCTTTTACTGGCAAGAAGGAAAGGATTGGATGGGAATTTCGGAGGCATCTTCATCATCCGCGAGACCATTTATGCAGCCATGGAGAAATTGAGAGAAAAAAGTACAGATGATGGCTTGAATTTCATGAGAGCATCAGCATCTCTGAGGCAAAAGCGAAAGAATTGTGGTGGCACTGTTCGATATTGCACGTAAGTATGATCATCATTAGCTCTATAAATTTCTCAAGTGAAGCATTATTTGAATACAAAACTCTCTCCCCATGCTCCCCATGGGAGTTGAACCCAAGACCTCCTCCTTGACAACCATGAGACTTAACCACTACGCTAAGTGGATTACTTGAATATGAGAGCACATGAACTTATGCTTGAGTCTACTCTTGATATCTTTGGTCCTACAGACCTGTGACCAAACGGTGTCCGATTTCAGATCTCTCTAAACCGGCCAGACCCTTAGATCATAGACTTACTCATCAACAGAACCTCAAAGGGCCAACACAATGATGTTGGTTACCACACTAGCATCTTGTGGTTGGATGACGTTTTAGGATTTGCTTTGAATCTTTTTTGAGAATCCAACTTATTTATCTTAAAGATAGATAGAATGCTTCAATACCGTGTTGAAACATCTTTGAGAAGTTAAAGTCCTTGGTCATCTAGACTTTGACTCATAGCAAGTTTACTTGTCTTTGAAGAATGAATTGGTTGTATAGAGTTTTAGTTATTTCTTTCCACTTTCCAAATCTTTTGGAATTGGCTTAGATGTGGTATCTGATTCCTTTTGTAAAAGGCCAGGGTTAGCCGGTTAGAACTAGATAACTAAATAAAAACATCCTAGATAGATGTTATGTACATGCCTTTTCAATCTTCAAAAGATAATAAGTGTAAGTGGAATTATTTATTTGATTGTGCTTCAAGTTATAGCAGAAATGATTTCCTAGATTCCAGTATACTCTAGAATAGAGAAGTTCGAAATTGGTCAATAAATTGACAATTCCCAAGAACTTTCAGCTAAAAACTAGTCTTTGAGAAAAGTATCCTAAGTTGGACAAACTTCATTGCGAATTTGTATTGGGCAAGTTATAGTATGGTTGACTCAAAGAAAGTGGTAACTTTCTCTTACAGTTTACATAGGAGTTTTTTAGGACAAACTAGTCCTCTATTCGGAAAAAAAATCAAGTAGCTATTGGATCAAAGTAAAGCATTGCACAAACATCTATGTTAGATGTTTGAGACAACCAAACTTCAAGTTCTCCAAAAAAAATTCAAGTGAATCAAGAGTTCTCAAAGTCTTGGAAGGGATAAGAATCCCAACTTTGTTACTAAGTCCATGCACTAGTCATGCCCAGAAATGGACTAGTAGTTTGAATCCACCTAGTTCACATGTTTGTGCCTAGATCACACATCTAGAAACTGTGAATTGGCTAGGGATGTGTTTTGTTCCAACCTTATTATTCTTTCACTAGTTTGTACTTTGTCGAGTTCATCAAAGTGCAAAATGAGACAGTGTTTTGAATCATTTGGGTAGGGACGCCACCACAAAGATGAGACATGTTCTTCTAATTTTAGAACATGAGGCTCGGGGGTTGCATACAGTATGTATACAGCTCTATTTTTGAGGATGAAAATCTTTTCCAAGGGGGAAAGAATGTAACAAAGTAAGTTTATGATCTAAGGGTCTGGCGAGTTCAGACAGATCTGAAATCGGACACCGTTTGGTCACACGTCTATAGGACCAAAGATCTCAAGAATGGACTCAATCAGAATTTCATGTGCTCTCATATTCAAGTAATCCACTTAGCCTATTGGTTAAGTCTCATGGTTGTGAAGGAGGAGGGCTTGGGTTCAACTCCCATGGGGAGCATGGGGAGAGAGTTTTGCCCAAGGTGCTCTAGAGCCTTCTAACTCAAGTTAACCTGAGTTAACTTGAGTCCAGGGAGACTTAACTCAAGAGGTGAGTACAACAACCACTAGTGGACTCTAGTGGAAGGTATGAAAGGAGTGGAGGAGATTGCACATGCACTTATGGACTCTAGTTATATTCCTGGTCCTCATTGATTCGAGCAGCTATATATATAGGCATAAGGTTGGGAGGAGAGTCATCCCTCTAGCATGTGGTGGGTGTTATAGTCATTCTCTTGCATATACCCTAGAATATGATTATGTAGGTATCACAAGAAAGACACAGAGGATGCAAGAAGGACATAGAGATGAAGTTCGACTACTTGAAACAAGGAAGGTATATAAAACAATATTTTACTATTGCAAGTAATTTACGATAGACTCTTGTTTTTAAGGGCTATCCTAGAGTACCCAATCTCACTGTTATGCCAAGTGCCACCCATCTTCAAATCCCTCACTCTGTCCCCGCCATAGAGAGGCCTCTTTCACATTGCAGAAAGTTGCATGAATGAGTAGAGAGTAACCAAGGAGTAGCACTATAGGAAACACACTCATGAAAAGCTTGAGAGAACCTAAGTGACACAAAAAGACCCAAAATTGACAAGAAGCTAGAGTTGAGTCGTGATGACTCTTAGTTTATCTCTCAACTTCATAAAGCTCTAATTACCCCTCTCAATCTCAAAAAGAAGAGCAAACTACTTCTTATATAGATCTCTAGGTCAAGGGAGTGACCTGTGCTGAAACCAATCATTTACTACACCATCGTTGCTTACTTCACACTCGCCACTCGAGACTGACAAAAGTGGTGGAAGAGGATCCATTTTGGAAAGTGTCAAGTTTTCTTTAGTTGCCAGACAATTTCTGCCTCACTTTATAAAACAAATTTGCTACAACTTTGCCTCTTCTGAAGACAAATAAAAAAGATGAATTTTCGGGATGATCTCTAGGATGGAAGTGATCATCAAAAGAATTCGAAAGGATGAATTCGCCTGAGATTCTTTGGACGAATTCTAAACTGTGGGAAGAATTATGCATGGGGTTGAATTTGGAAAGGCAAAACGTGTTCTCATTAAGCTAGACGGTTCTTGTGTGGGAGAAGGATGAAAAAGAGCAATTGAACTTGCTGCTGCTATTGGTAAATCTGTTTGTCTTTGTAAAGTGCCTAAAGCTCATATGTTAGGACAAAGCTCTTCAATTCTTGCTACCTAGGTTCAAGCCCCCAGTTCCCAGTTTGGTGATGGCGAATCACACTGAATTTTGCTGATTCTTTTGCTTTGGCATATGACTTGGAGGCGACTAGTACAAGGAGGACGAACTCAATGCTTTGGCGAATACGGATGGATGCAATTAGCGCAAGTTGGACGAATTCAATCAATTAGTGCAAGATGGACTAATGCAATCGATTGGCCCATTCCTTAAGGACGAATATATGGATGGGGACGGATTTGAAGATAATCATGATTGATAACGATTCAGAGAAATTTCAATAGAGAATACAGACCGATTTTCTATAAACAAATTTTGAGATGGGTGATATTGGACAAACAGAATTTTTGTGAACAAATTTTGAGATGGGCCCATTCACTTGATTGGCCCATTCCTTGAGGACGAAGTCAATTCTGTATGGTATATGGGAAAATTTGAGAATGAATCAGAAGTTGGCCTCTCACTTTGGAAGACTAGTTCCATGAGACGATTTTGAAGGATGAATAAAGCGGGCACCAATACTTGGACAAATTCATGAGGAAATACTGTCGTCGAAGGTGAATTTCAATACTTGGACAAATTCATGAGGAAATACTGCCCTCAAAGGCGGTTTCAAGGTTGAATAAATTTGCCAATTCTACTACCATCTAAAAATAGACCAACAACATGATGGACGCGGCTCACTTGGATAGAGCACGGTGTTCCTAGTTGAGCCACCTGAGTTTGATTCCTAGCCTAGCCTAGCCTATATGCTTGCTGTGCCGAGCTTGGAAGATTATGATGGCATTTTAGAGTGATGAACTTTTAGAGCCAAATTTGCACATGATTTTAGATCGAAAAGTGAATTCTTGAAGGTGAAGTAAGATGAATTCGCCTCCATGATTCTAGATAGAAAAATGAATTCTTGAAGGTAAACTTGAGACGAATCTAGCCCATGATATCGGATTAGAAAATGAATTCTTGAAGGTGAACGTGAGAGGGACTCTCGACGATTTCTTCAATTCTTGAAGGGGAATTTGATGAGATAGATTTTCATAATTTGTCTTCAAGGGACAAAAATTGTACTCTTGTAGAAATACTTCAAGGGACGAAAGTTGCATCCTTGCCCGAGACCGAAACTGAGCCATCTCCTAGAGTTCTTTTGTCTTTACTATGCTAGACTATAATCCTGATGAGGAGAACTTGATTTCTTGGCCTTGATAAGAATCCCAATTCGTTCCTCTTCATTTTCTCCTTCTTTCTTTTCTTTGATTTCTTCCTCTAGCTCTTCCTTTACTTGCATAAAACGCTTGGGCTTGATTTACCTTTGCCTTTGAGCCTCCAATGGTCATCTCCTTTGTCACCATCAAAGCTAGTAATTTGTCAAGTCTGAAAAGATTTTCTCTGACATAAACACAACTAGTGAAAGCCTTCCATCTTTCATTATCCCTAAGCCCATTCAATGTACATACAACTATGTCATCATGATCTATGTGACTACCAATGGATTCCAATGCATCGCTTACTTCTTTGATCTTTTGAATCTAATCATTGATGTTGCTACTAGGTTCCCGCCTTAACCTATTTACTTTATTCTTCAATATTGAATCTTTGTGGCATTGGCTAAAGTCAAGTATAGTCTCTCTATGGTTTCCCACACTTTCAATGAAGTGTTTAGCTCCTGGATGTGCCCTATCATTGCATTGCTAATATGTTGAGATAGGATCAAGATAACGCTCTTATCTCCCACATTAAATTCTCTTATGATTCTGGACCAATCGAGAATTGGATTCCCTCTAAATATAATCCTACCATCTATACCACTAAAAACGCATCATAAGCCGTTTCTCATGATAAAGCTAGACATTCCAAACTTCCATGGCTAATATCTTTTTTATTTAAATTTTCAATGTAAGTGCTATATTCTAACATGATGCTCTCTAATGCACTCTTCTAGAACTCTTTGATGCATGAAGAGTGAATATTACCAAGATCTTTACCTCTATACTTTAAAAGTACCAAAACAACTGGGTTAAATGCCTTACTTCTTCACTAGTAGAGTCCCATTGAGTTCGTTGTGTGTCCTTGGACTCAAATCAGTAGATGATCTTCTTTTAAGCCCTTTCACTGGTTGCTTATGGTCTTCTTTGAGTATGTTTTTGTGTTGAAATTCTTTGATACCACTGATGGGAGAATGTGCACTTTACCTATGCACCTTCAAGCATAAATGGCCTCAGATGTATGTTTAGAAAAAACTCTATTTACTCAAATCAATAATTCTATGAGATCTTATAGAATGAACTCAAGAGCTTTTGTAGAATCAACCAAATCCTTTCTAAGGCAAGTTTTCTCATTCAAAATACTTTCTCGCATGCAGAAACTTAATGCCTCCAAAAAGATGACTTATTGCCTTAACTACGCATGCCCATATGAATCACTATTCACTCAATTGACTTCTTTGAGAATATGTAAATTTTAGAATTGAGCCCTGAGACAACTTCCACAAGCAATAATATCATTCTAAGAAACCAAATATTGCAAGAAATGGATACAAAATTACCCAAAAACTTTGCTCATCACTTAGAGTTAATTAGCTCCTACATAGAAATCAGAGTGTGAGGTATCCCTACTCAAAGTATGATGAAAATCTCCAAGCAAGTAGAGAGCTTGCTTTGAGTCCTAAACGTGATACCATGTATGGGATTTTTTAAATTGGAAGTACAAGATACTTATCTATGACTCTAAAAGGACTCCCTTATTGATAAGGAGCTCTTTCCTAGGATGTATGTTTTATTAGACCTAAGTCTAATACATGATTGGTATGCAAAATATGCGTGGGATTCAAATTTAAATTTGATTCATGCATATTCCTCCTTGGATCCTTGCTTTAAAATTCTCCAGTGTCATCAATCCAAGAGTGTCATATGCTCATACGGTTGGAGCTTAATTCCAGCATCTAGCTTGTAATGGTCCTAATGCTCTACTTCTTCAAACAAGCATCGAACATCTTGGAAAACTTTGATGAAGACCTCAGGCTCACTATCTTCTTCTTCATGCTTCATGCCAATCTTGTTACAGAGAAGATGAATATTTAAGTATATGATATGATTTTTTCCTATGTATTTCTCTTTATACATGACCATACTCTCTACATCTCATTGAAATGTGAAGGCAATCAAGTTAACACGATTAAGGGTGCCTGCAAGATGCTTTGGTTCATATATCCAAAAAAATGAGATGGATATTTTTGAGGTGATTCTATCAATATTATTAAGGTGGATTCCAAGCTAAGTACTTTGATGGAGAAGGTGACAAGATAACCAAGAAATGAACAACTCTTTGTGGTTGAAAAACACTTGCACCCTTTGTTAGACACACACAAACACTCCACCTTGACACAATTCATGCAAATGAAAAAGGATTTGTCTTCTGCATGGAATTTGCATGAAAAAAATATTCATTTGGATGAATAAGAGATATTTTTGTCTGCTATTTATATGAGATTAGACAAGTGAATGTATCTTTCTAATTAGTTACTTTACCTTTTTCAATTAAAGCATGACATCAAAGAAGAAGTAAAGCTACAATTTTACATTAAGGAGAAAAGTATGTCTTTCTTTGAAAAAAAATGAAGCATACTTATGAGAACAAAATTACAAAGCTACATTTCAATAATTTAGGATTTTTTTCCATACCTAGGAAGAATTCTATGCTTGCAAATCTAGAAGTATTCAATAACTATTCTAAGTATTGGTGATACTCAGAGCATCATTTGAAAGCGAAAAAACAAGTGTCCAAGTTAAAATGATTTGACGTTCAAAGTATGTAGTTTCAAAATATGGTTATAGTAATTAAGTTTGTGGAAGGTTTGACTCATATTTATCTATCACTAAAGGGATTTCTGGAGGCTTAGACTTAATGAATAGAGCGATTCCTACAAAATCCCATGGGTATTGTTGGCACTCAAGGCCAAGCAAGAACAATGACATGAAATGAAGATAGCAATCACAGAAGATAAAGGAGCACATGAGAAGAGCCTTGCAATCCAAATATGATAAAAATATTCAATTCCTTTTAACAAAATGATTTTCATCACACTGCATTGTATAAAATCCCATTCTTGTATATGTATGCTTCTTTTTCTCGAAGCTAACGTTTCATAGAGCTTAACGACCCAAGTAGAATCTACATTTCAATTTTTATAATGTTTGAATATCATGTGAGCCCTGAGATCAACATTAGAACCTAATTTTTAACTAGAGTGGACACTAGATCCAAAACTATTTGAACCTCACCTAAAAACTATCAACATATCTAGATAGCTCATTTATGAGGTTCCTAATTTTCGAAATTGGTCTGTATGAGAAATTAGAATACTTGTAATCTCTTTGATGAATAGAACATAATCCATTGTTCCATCTCTACTACTCATTCGTCTATCTGTGTATGTGTGTATATATATGGGTATGCATCATGTGTGCTTCTCTATTAACATCTATGCACATCACTCACCCATGATCTTCATATCCTCCTCACATCTCCACCAATTGACAATTACTAGGAGGATCATTGAAACTGGTGATCATCACTATTCTAGGAGTGAAACCAGCAAATATTTGGTGCCATTGGCAAGGATCACTACTTGAGCACGAGTATGTGATGGTTAGAGACTTCAGTAGAGAAGTTAATGTGAAAGTAATTAGTTTTTGCATACTTTTCTCTCATTTGTGACTCTTTGAATCTTCATATGCTCATATGATTGGAGCTTGATTTCGAGCATCTAGCTTGACAGGTTCCCAATGCTCTACTTCTTCAAACAAGCATCAAACATCTTGGAAAACTTTGTTGGAGACTGTGGGCTCACCATCTTCTTCTTGATCCTTCATCTTGTTAGAGAGAAGATGAATATTTAAGTCTATGATATCAATTTATCCTATATATTTCTCATCATCCACGAATGTACTCTCTATGTCTCCTCACAATTTTGAGGCAATGAAGTGAACATGGTTAAGCGGGCTTGCAAGATGCTTTTGCTCATATATCTAGAAAAACTAAATGGGCTTTTTTGAGGTGAGTCTATCAATTGTGTTAAGATGGATTCCAAGTTAAGGCCTTTGATGGAGAAGGTGCCAAGATAACCAAGAAACCAACCACTCTTTATGATTGAAAAATACTTGCACCTTTTGTTATACTCACACAAACACTCTACCTTCATATCCTTCATGCAAATGAAAAATGATTTCTCTTCTTCATCAAAGTTGCATTAAAAAATATGCATTTGCACAAATAAAAGATATTTTTGTTTTCTAAGTATATGAAATTACACAAGTGAGTCTATCTTTCTAACTAGTTGGTTTACCTTTTTAAGTTAAAGCAATGACATTAAGGAAAAAGTAAAGCTAGATCATAGAAACTTTGGAATTCAAGTATTCTTATGCTTTTCTTATTAAAAGTGATATTTAGTTTTCAAATACTTGGTGTGAATTTCAAATTAAGTAGCAAAGCATGTCTTTCTTTGAGAAAATGAAGCACAATGTTGGAAACCAAAGGCATATTTGAATAATATTTAAGTTCCATACTAATGGCCAAGAAGAAATGTATGCTTGCAAATATAGAAGTATTCAATGAATATTCTAAGTATTGGTGATAATTAGAGCATCGTTTGAAAGAGAAAAATAAAAGTTTCAAAGTTAAAAGTATTTGAATTTCAAAGTATGTAGTGTGAAAATATCGTTATAGTAATTACATTTGTGGAATGGTAAACTTATGTCTATCTATCACTAAAAGTATTTCTTAAAGATAAAAATCCTAAAGAACTAGTGGAGGCTTAGACTTAAAAGGAATTGAATATTTTTTTTCATATTCAGAATGCAAGGCTCTTCGCATGTGCCCCCTCATCTTTTGTGACTACTCTCTTCATTTCTTTTCGTTCTTCTTGCTTAGCCTTGACTGCCAACAATACCCATGGGATTTTGTAGGAATCTCTCTATTGATTAAATCTAAGTGTTGAAGATTTTCATTTATAAGAAATTTCTTTACTGATGTATAAACAAAAGTTTACCCTTCCACAAATGTAATTACTATAACCATATTTTCAAACTACATACTTTGAACTTCAAATCGTTTTAACTTTGACACCTTTTCTTTTGCTATTTCAAATGATGCTCTAAGTATCACCAATACTTAGAATAATCGTTGAATACTTCAAGATTTGCAAGCATACATTTCTTCTTGGCCATTAGTATGGGAAAAAAGCCTTAATTATTGAAATGTAGCTTTGTAATTTGGTTTTCATAATTGTGGTTTATTTTTTCTAAGCAGTACATACTTTGCTACTTAATTTAAAATCTACACAAAGTATTTGACTCATCCAAGGATCAGTGCCTCGTTTTCTTCATCTTTAAAAATAATCTCATGGAATTCCTCTACCAAAATGAGAGGTGAGCTTCTGATTCATTCTTGAAATCACCCATATACCATATAGAATGGAAGTTTTCCTTAAGGAATGGGACGATCAAGTGAATTTTTCCAATATCACCCATCTCAAGATTTGTTCAGAAAAAATCCTTTGTCCAATATCACCCATCTTAGAATTCATTCACAAAAATCCCTTTGAATTGTCTATTGAAATTTGTCTGAATTATCATCAATCATTATTATCTTCAAATCCATCCTAAGAAATCGTCTACAATCAATATTATCTTCAAATACATTCCCAACCCATGAATTCATCTCAAGGAATGAGCCAATCAATTGAATTCATTCATCCTGTACTAACCGATTGAATTTCATCCACCTTGCACTAATCTCCTCCATCCGTATTTCCCATAGCATTGAGTTCATCCTCCTTGTGCTATTTTCCTCCAATTCATATGCCAAAGCAAAAGAATCAATTAAGTTAAATTCAGCTCAATTTGCCATCATCAAAGTAGGATTTTAGGGCTTGAGTCTAGGTGGCAAGAATGGAAGAGCTTTGTCCTAACCAATGCACTGTAGGTGCTTAACAAAGATAAACATGTTTGGCAATAGTAGGAGTGATTTCAATTGATCTTTCTCATCCTTCTCCCACACAAGAATGGTCTTGTAAGAAGTCCAGAATGACTTGCCCGGGACTCACCTCCCAACCTATTTATAGCCCTTGCCTAGTCACCATCTAGAGTTCTCTCTAAGGTCCCTCTACTCATTTGGCCATCATGAGTACGTACCTCATATGAACTCTCTGGCTTTTGGCCTTGGCTATCCCCCGAGCAAGGAACATCTCGTTCCTCCAAGCATGTACATCTCTAAAATATAACACTCTCTCCCCCTTCTTAAGATCATAATTTGTCATCAGTGATATAGAAGGGGCTATAAACCTGGGAATCAGAATCTGTGATTCCAAATAATAAGAGTAGAATGTACTAGATGTCTAAAATACTCAATAATCAAAAAGAGGACTATTCATCTCTCTGCTTCCTATCTAGCATTTCCATCCATAAATAGTAGTCCTTGCCTTGGGCATACTGTAGGAATCCCTCTAAGGTCCAATGAGTCCATATGTGTGCAACATAAGTGCTTGGAATATCCTCAGACTTCCTATGCCTAGACCTTGACCACTAACGAGTGATGGCTTGTCACCTATAGAAACCTTGGCAACTTGCCCCTGTCTCCCTGGAATATTCATTGAGAGCTTCTCATATGGTATAATTGTGCAACTTCATATCTTCTTTTTTCTTGACCTTGAAGCTATCTTGAAGTATCTTGAGATACTACTTTCATCCTTCTTGAATTAAACTTCTTCTTTGAAGTCTTCATTCCCTTGAGGATCAAACCTAATGTCAAGATCCAATTTGGAACTAAAAGATAATTATCATCCATGGTCCAATGTCCCATACCATTTTTCCTACATCATTCTGAGTATAAAATATGGTGTCCCATACCACCCTATTTTATATTCACTTTAATGTGTGGATGATAATTATCCTAGAGTCTAAACATCTCTTGATTGAGTACCTTCATACTTCAATTCTTTTGGAGAGATTTCAAGTTTCAGGTATTACCTCTAACTAGATTTTCTAGGTTTTTTTATCCCTTCACATGATCGTTTCATGATCTAGTGCTTTCCTTGAGTAACTTAAAAAACCTTTTGATGGAGCATCCATCTTTCTTTGCTAGGGTTTTCAAATGAAAACCAATCAAAATTCCAAGTACTTGAATTTTCACAAATTCAACTTCAATTGGTTTATCCTTGACCAATTTGTAGTGACAAGAGTTTTTGACTTCTTGTCTTTAGATTCCTTTCTTATTGAAGCTTTATGTACCTACCCCGACCTGGTCTTTTACACGAATCTCTTTACTAACTAAGTCTAAGCATCCGCTCATGCTCTCTTGATTTGTACCAAAATCCCTTTAAGGATAGGCAAACACTTATGTTTTACCTTCCACAAAGTTAAGTATTGTCTTCATGGTTGCAGAATACATTCTTGGAATTGCTTCACTCTGTTCATCCTTGGAACAGCTTACTCTTTTCACAATTTTCCCTTGGATAAATGGAATCTAAGTGAATAATTCCCAAAAGGAATTTTATTGCCAATACTTTGGCAATCTACAAAGTAGTCCCAATCGCACATACTTGGACAATCATGGCCAAGCTTGATCAAGTCTTGTTGATAATGCAATAATAATAAAGACTTTGTCTTTATCTTTAAGATCTCTTAAACTATCAAAAAATTTCTTTGCTTACTTGCAGGATTTTTAGAGATCTTTTCTTGAACTTCAGTCCAAGCATACACTGATGCATCTTAGATTCCAAAGCTAAGAATCTTTGATATACCTTTTAGGTTATATCAATATTTGGACTTAAGTAACCAATACTTGTGGTTTGGGAATTACTAGGAACTACTTGCTGACTAAAGAGTTTAAAGAATTTCCTTCTCATTACTTGGGAGAACATTATTCTTCAAAGACTTGAGATCCCTTCTAGGGAATCAAATAACTTGAGCAAAGGATTCATCATTGAATCTTTTGCAATGTTGGATTCTTTCAAACAATATCCAGAAACCTTACTGACTCAATCCTTCATTTCCTGAGTATCAAACTAGAGATTAAATATCACCTTTAGGATATGATTTCCCATGCCACTATGAAGGTTTAAGTTGAACTTTCATTTATGTGATATTGACTCCAATTCTTGAGTTTGATACAAGATTCAGTACTATTGGTCAAGCTTTAGATGTTACTAGAGTCCTATAAACATCTTTCACCAATCAAAATTATGTTTAAAGTCGAAGCATCTATTGATGATGGATCCAATAGTAATGCTACTATGAACACATAACTTGTGAACTTTATAGCTTGTTTTAGCAAAAGTTCATGGATTGGAGATCCATTTCTTGGAACTTTCTATTCCTAAATGAAAAGTTCACACTGGCTTCAAGTCCTTAGGAACTTATCTTATTTTCTAAAGATTGCTTACTTTGATTTCATTTTGAAGCTTCCATTAGCTTAAATGAAACCAAAAGTTTAACTCTCTAAAAAGAGTTCTTTCGATTTTCTATGATTGCTTAGCTAGTTGCATCATTTACCAAAGATGCAACTATAGAACCTAGCATCCTTTTATTAACGTCAAAGATCAATTGATGTTGAGGTTCAACCTTTGATTTCCATCACTCCTTGGGATGAAATCAAATGAAAAGTTATAAAATCTTCAATAGTTTCTCTTCACACCTTTATATTAGAACATCATCATTCCTTGGTCCTATCATATATTATGAATTTATGTGTATTTTGGGAAGAGTTCATGAATCAACTAAGATCCTCTACTTGGAACGTCTTCCTTCACAAAAAATAAATTCATCTCGAACATGGTAGGAGAATGATCTCACGTGTGGTAGAAGGCTTCTCTTTATGAAATATCTCGATTCCTAAAAGTCACTTACCAAGGTTTCATCTTGAGATATGAATCGTAAAACCACAAAGGAGCTTCTTAGAACTTTTGAAATCTTCTAAATAGAAGAGTGCTTCCAAAGTTTCCATGTTTTCATGGCCCTATGCATCATTACCAAAGATGCAAAACATGAACGAAACACAAATTTATTGACCTTCTCAATTCAATTTGTATCTAAGTTCATTGATTTGGTTGTTGAGTTCCATGGAATCGAAGAGTGCTCATGGAACCTGGAAATATAGCTGAAGTTATCATCCAATCTTGGGATGCTTGATAAGTTACATAAATTATGTAACTAATCAACTAAATCTTATCCACATCACTTTCTAAATATTACCTACACTTAGATTAATCATTATAAGCTTATCTTCATGTTTTCCTAAGTACATCCGGGACTTAGAGACATCATACATTGCAAAAAATTTGCAAGTAATTAAATTTTCTTGGTCATCAAGAGAATTTAATACTTAACTTTCTCCTATTACCTACTTATACCCAATAAGACATCAAACATACTTAAATGTTGTTAAGTATTTATCTTTGATAGTGGAGTATCAACTTGGTGAAGGAATTGACTAATTACTTGAGCTGCATACTAGAACTTGCATGTCTTTGCAAATAACTAGTCCTCTGTCTTCCCTAATGTCTAGCCGTGAGCTTTATAAAGTAAGATAAATACTAAGAGAGAACATTTTAATATGTACTTGCAGACAACATGCCGTTCTATCATGCAAATGCATGTATCAACATGCAAATCCATATGCTCACATGCATATGCATGCATGTTGTTTGCATGCCCAAAAAATAATGCAAGAATCATGCATGAGATTCATGCATGACTTTTCCTTGTACTAAGAATGTATATCATGCAATCTTGATGCATGTATATCCTTTCCTTTGTCCTAATGCACTATGATATAAAAACATATCCTCCAGGTGTAATAAAAGCTTACTCAATGAAAGGAAATTTGGAATTAAACTACCAAAATACATTCTTTGATGCACAAGGATCCTTTTTTAAATCAAGTCTTTCCTTAATGCAAACAAATGCCTGGAATGAGACGTGGATTTTTTTCATTAATATTCTAATCTAGACTTAATCAATTGAAATCTTGGCTATTTCAATGTGCATCTAGGATTAAGTGTAGAATAATGAAAACAAGATAAATCAAGCATTAAGGCCAAGTAGAAGCTGCAAAATACTTATCTCCCAGTCAGCTACGTTCCTCCGTTGATCCTTAGGAAGAAATATTCTCCGAGGAACTTCTTATGTTGCCTCTTTGGTAGAGAAAAGAGATGGGAAAATGGTAAGGATTTTTCCATTGATCCTCTTCTTTGATTTATGCTTCCCTTGGCCTTTTGATGCCATTGGATGATGTGTGAGGGATGCTTCAAATGAATACAATGGATGTCTGAAACTGTAAGTCCGGATATCAAATCCTCCTCCCATACATCATTAAAAAAGGTCTTCTATACTTGTAATGGTTAAAGTATACATATAAGTTGTATGGACTAGCTCAGGCGATAGAGCGCAAGATATAGTTGCTCGAATCAATGAGGACCACAAATGTAACTAGAGTCCACAACTGCATGTGCAATCTCCTCCACTCCTTTCATACCTTCCACTAGAATCCACTAGTGGTTGTTGTAGTCACCTCTTTAGTTAAGTCTCTCTGGACTCAAGTTAACTCAGGTTAACTTGAGTTAGAAGGCTCTAGACCAACTTGGGCAAAACTCTCTCCCCATGCTCCCCATGGGAGTTAAACCCAAGTCCTCCTCCTTCAAAACCATGAGACTTAACCACTAGGCTAAGTGGATTACTTGAATATGAGAGCACATGAACTTATGCTTGATTTTATTCTTGAGATCTTTGGCCTACAGACGTGTGACCAAACGGTGTCTGATTTAAGATTTGTCTGAACCGGCCAGACCCTTAGATCAAAGACTTACTTTATTACATTCTTCCCCCCCTTGGAAAAGATTTTCTTCCTAGAAAATAGAGCTATATACATACTGTAGGAAACCCCCGAGCCTCATGTTCTAAAACTGGAAGAACATGTCTCATCTCTGTGGTGGCGTCCCTACCCAAATGATTCAAAACACTACCTCATTTTGCATTTTGATGAACTGGAAAAAGTACAAAATTAGTGAAAGAATAATAAGGGTGGATCAAAACACATCCCTGGCCAATTCACAATTTCTGGATGTGCGATGTAGGCACAAACATGTGAACTAGGAGGATTCAAATTATTGGTCCATTTCTGGGCATGACTGGTGCATGGACTTAGTAACGAAGGTGGGATTCTTTTCCCTTCCAAGACTTTGAGAACTCTTGATTCACTTGAATTTCTCTTGGAGAACTTGAAGTTTGGTTGTCACAATCATCTAACTTAGATGTTTGTACAATGGTTTACTTGTATCCAATAGTTACTTGATTTTTTCATCCGACTAGAGCACTAGTTTGTCCTAAAAAAATCCTATGTAAACTGTAAGAGAAAGCTACCACTTTCTTTGAGTCAACCATACTATAACTTGCCCAATACAAATTCGCAATGAAATTTATTCTATTAGGATACTTTTCTCAAAGACTAGTTTTTAGGTGAAAGTTCTTGGGAATTGTCAATTTATTGAGCAATTCCTAACTTCTCTATTCTAGAGTACACTGGAATCTAGGAAATCATGTATGCTATAACTTGAAGCAAACTCAAATAAATAAGTCCACTTAGACTTATTATCTTCTGAAGACTGAAAAGGTTCTTGTACATAACATCTATCTAGGATGTATTAATTTAGTTATCTAGTTCTAAGTGGCTAACCCTGCTCTTTTACAAAAGGAATCAAATACCATATCTGAGCCAATTCCAAAAGATTTTGAAAGCGGAAAGAAATAACTAAAACTCTGTACAACCAATTCATTCTTCAAAGACACGTAAACTTGTTATGCATCAAAGTCTAGATGACCAAGGACTTTAACTTCTTAGAGATTTGTTTCAATACAGTATTGAAGCATTCTATCTATCTTTAAGAGAAATAAGCTGGATTATAAAAAAAGATTCATAGCAAATCCAAAAACATCATCCAATCACAAGATACTAGTGTGGTAACCAACATCATTGTGTGGACCCATTGAGGTTCTGTTGATGAGTAAGTCTATGCTCTAAGGGTCTCGCTAGTTGAGACAGATCTGAAATCGGACACCGTTTGGTCACACGTCTGTAGGACCAAATATCTCAAGAATAGACTCAAGCATAAGTTCATGTGCTCTCATATTCAAGTAATCCACTTAGCCTAGTGGTTAAGTCTCATGGTTGTGAAGGAGGAGGTCTTGGGTTCAACTCCCATGGGTAGCATGGGGAGAGAGTTTTGCATTCAAATAAAGCTTCACTTCAAACTAACTTCATGTCACATTCAGTCTTTCTGATCCTAAAGTCTAAACATCTCTTGATAGAGTACCTTCATACTTCAATTCTTTCTGTGAGATTTGAAGTTTCACGTATTACCTCTAACTAGATTTTCTAGGTTTTTTGATCCCTTCACATAATCGTTTCATGATCTAGTGCTTTGCTTGAGGAACTTAAAAAACCTTTTGATGGAGGATCCATCCTTCTTTGCTAGGGTTTTCAGATGAAAACCAATCAAAATTCCAAGTCCTTGAATTTTCACTAATTCAAGTTCAATTGGTTTATCCTTGACCACTTTGTAATGACAAGAGTTTTTTACTTCTTGTCTTTAGATTCCTTTCTTACTGAAGCTTTAGGTACCTACCACGGCCGGGTCTTTTACATGAATCTCTCTATTGCCTAAGTCTAAGCATCCGCTCATGCTCTCTAGATTTGTACCAAAATCCCTTTAAGGATAGGCAAACACTTCTCTTTTACCTTCCACACGTCTTCACAGTTGCATACTACATTCTTGGAATTGGTTCACTCTCTTTAGACTTGGAAGAGCTTACTCTTTTCACAATTTTCCATTGGATAAATGGAACCTAAGTTAATAATTCCCAAAAGGAATTTTATTGCCAATACTTTGGCAATCTACAAAGTAGTTCCAATCGCACATACTTGGACAATCATGGCCAAGCTGGATCAAGTCTTGTTGATCATGTGATAATAATAAAACTTTGTCTTTATCTTTAAGATCTCTTAAACTATCAAGAACTTCTTTGCTTACTTGTTGGATTTTTAGAGATCTTTTCGTGAACTTTAGTGCAAGCATACACTGATGCCTCTTAGATTCCAAAGCTAAGAATCTTTGATATACCTTTTAGGTTATATCACTATTTGGACTTAAGCAACCAATACTTGTGGTTTGGGAATTACTAAGAACTACTTGCTGACTAAAGAGTCTAAAGAATTTCCTTCTCACTACTTGGGAGAACATTATTCTTCAAAGACTTGAGATTCCTTCTAGGGAATCAAATAACTTAAGCAAATGATTCATCATGGAATCTTTTGCAATGTTTGATTCTTTCAAACAATATCCAAAAACCTTACTAACTCAATCGTATTCATTTCTTGAGTATCAAATTAGATATTAAATATCACCTTCAGGATGTGGTTTCCCATACCACTATGAAGGTTTAAGTTGAACTTTCATTTATGTGATATTGACTCCTATTCTTGAGTTTGATACAAGTTTCATTATTATTGGCCAATCTTTAGATGTTACTAGAGTCTTTTAAACATATTTCACCAATCAAAATTATGTTTAAAGTCCAAACATCTATTGAGGATGGATCCAATAGTAATGCTACTACGAACACATGTGAACTTTATAGATTGTTTTAGGAAAAGTTCATGGATTGGAGATCCATTTCTTGGAACTTTCTATTCCTAATGAAAAGTTCACACTTGCTTCAAGTCCCTAGGAACTTATCTTATATCCTAAAGATTGCTTACTTTTATTTCATCTTGAAGCTTCCATTAGCTTAAATGAAACCAAACGTTTAACTCTCTAAAAAGTGTTCTTCCGAGTTTCTATGATTGCTTAGCTAGTTGCATCATTTACCAAAGATGCAACTATAGAACCTAACATCCTTTTATTGACGTCAAAGATCAATTGATGTTGAGGTTCAACCTTCGATTTCCATCACTCCTTGGGATGAAATCAAATGAAAACTTATAAAAGCTTCATAGTTTTTCTTGGCACCTTTTATGTGTATTTTGTGAAGAGTTCATGAATCAACTAAGATCCTCTACTTGGAACGTCTGCCTTCCCAAAAACAAATTCATCTCAAACATGGTAGGAGAATGATCTCACGTGTGGAATAGAAGGCTTGACTATTTCATTTTAGTGTTTCTCTTTATGAAATATCTCAATTCCTAAAAGTCATTTACCGAGGTTTCATCTTGAGATACGAATCTTGAAACCACAAAGGAGCTTCTTAGAACTTTTTGAATCTTCTAAATACAAGACTGCTTCCAAAGTTTCCATGTTTTCATGGCCCTATGCATCATTACCAATGATACAAAACATGAAGGAAACACAAATTTATTGACCTTCACAGTTCAATTTGTATTTAAGTGCATTAATTTGGTTGTTGAGTTCCATGGAATCGTAGAGTGCTCATGGAACTTGGAAATATCGTTGAAGTTATCATCCAATCTTGGGATGCTTGAGAAGTTACATAAATTACGTAACTAATCAACTAAAGCTTATCCGCATTACTTTCTAAATATTACCTATACTTAGAGTAATCATTATAAGCTTATCTTTGACTCCCTAAGTTCATCTAGGACTTAGAGTCATGAAACATTGCAAAAAATTTGCAAGTAAGTAAATTTTCTTGGTCATAAGGAAAATTTAATACTTAACTTTCTCTTAGTACCTACTTATACCTAGTAAGACATCAAACATACTTAATTGTCATTAAGTATTTATCTTTAGCGGAGTATCAACTTGGGAAGGAATCGACTAATTACTTGAGCTACAAACTAGAACTTGCATGTCTTTGCAACTAACTAGTCCTCTGTCTCCCCTAATGTCTAGCCGTGATCTTTATAAAGTAAGCTAAATACTAAGAGAGTACATTTTCATATGTACTTGCAAACAACATCCCATTTTATCATGCAAATGCATGTATCTACATGCAAATGCATGTATCTACATGCAAATGCATATGCTCACATGCGTATGCATGCATGCTCTTTGCATGCCCAAAAAAAATGCAAGAATCATGCATGAGGTTGATGCATGACTTTTCCTTGTACTATTAATGTATATAATGCAATCTTGATGCATGTATATCCTTTCCTTTGTCCTAATGCACTATGATATAGAAACATATCCTCATGGTGCAATAAAAAGCTTACTCAATAGAAAGGAAATCTAGAATTAAACTACCAAAATACATTCTTTGATGCACAAGGATTCTTTTTTAAATCAAGTCTTTCTTTAATGCAAACTAATGCTTGGAATGAGAAGTGGGTTTTCTTCATTATCCTAATCTAGACATAATCGATTGAAATCTTGGCTACTTCAATGTGCATCTAGGATTAAGTATAGATTAATTAAAACAAGATAAATCAAGCATTAAGGCCAAGTAGAAACTCGAAAATACTTATCTCCCAATCAGCTGCATTCCTCCGTTCATCCTTAGGAAGAAATATGCTCCGAGGAACTTCTCATGTTGCCTCTTTGGTAGAGAAAAGAGATGTGAAAATGGTAAGGATTCTTCCATTGATCCTCTTCTTTGATTTACGCTTGCCTTGGCCTTTTGATGCCATTAGATTATGGGTGAGGGATGCTTCAAATGAATACAATGGATGTCTGAAACTGTAAGTGTGGATATCGAATCCTCCTCCCATACATCATTAAAAAAGGGCCTCTATACTTGTAATCGTTAAAGTATATATATAATTTGTATGGCCTAGCTCAGTCGATAGAGCGCAAGATTCTCCTTCTTGAGGTCATGAGTTCGAGCCTCATCTATGCAACATTTGTAGAAGAAATTACTTTTATCTCTGATGATAAGCTTCAACACATTATAGGTTCGAATCCTTGATGCCATCTGCAGTTCCTTCTTACTTTTGGAGTGATTCTTTGCCTCCAACAGCATGTGAAGAAGTGATCTATAGATCTTTGCTGGAGGGAATAGTAACCTAAGAGAACTAATCTCTTGGATAGGGAAATCATGCACGAAGTGGACATCGCGGGTTCAAAACATGCATACGCGCTATGCTGTAGAAGTTACCTTTATTTTAATCTTTGATTGAACTTCTACTACGATACAAATCAAATGATGTTATTCACATAATTTGAAAGAAATTGATGGGATCACTCTCATGAATAGAACGCCGCTTTTGTCGTGAAGCGATTATGAGTTCAAACATGTTCTCGGACCACCTTGAAGGATAATTTTGTTTTGTAATCTCCTATTGGAGATACGTACGTACGGCCGCTAAGAGAGATCCGGAATGAATCTTTGAGACTCGCCAAGAAAAATGCATCGAGTAACCACCAAAAAGATGAAGATGCAAGGTGAAACGTTTTCATGGAAACTAATGAAGAAGATGATGAGCCATATAGGCCACCATGGGAGCTTGCCTAAGGCTCTAATACCAATGCAAGAGAACGACTTTAACGACCACCACATGCTAGAGAGACGACTCTCCTCCCAACCTTATGTCTGTACATATAGCTGCTCGAATCAGTGAGGACCACAAATGTAACTAGAGTCCACAAGTGCATGTGCAATCTCCTCCACTCCTTTCATACCTTCCACTAGACTCCACTAGTGGTTGTTGTATTCACCTCTTGAGTTAAGTCTCCCTGGACTCAAGTTAACTCAGGTTAACTTGAGTTAGAAGGCTCTAGAGCACCTTGGGCAAAACTCTCTCCCCATGCTCCCCATGGGAGTTGAACCCAAGACCTCCTCCTTCACAACCATGAGGCTTACCCACTAGGCTAAGTGGATTACTTGAATATTAGAGCACATGAACTTATGCTTGAGTCTATTCTTGAGATCTTTGGTCCTACAGACATGTGACCAAACAGTGTCCGATTTTAGATCTATCTGAACCGGCCAGACCCTTAGATCGTAGACTTACTTTATTATAGTATACTTCCCAAAACCAAGAACTCCCCTTGAGCAAAAGGGGTATTGGAATCATAGTCCTAGTTACTCCCTCTACAGTTTGGCATGTAGAGTGGGACAATTGCATGTTCTCTATAAGGTATATATATGTAGTACAATAAGCTATCTTTTTCACTATAATGTTCTTCTTGAATACTTGAGTCTTGTGAAAAGAGTACATGAACCTGACTAAAGCCGATCAAGAACCTCACCGTGCACCTAAGAGCTCCAAGCAACCAGCTCAACCTTCTTCTAAACAACTCCATGGTCCAGAAGACACTCCTCTTCCCCTGAGTTTGACTATTCCCTACACCAATGAGAAAAGAGAAATCTAGGAAGAAGTACCTTTTTCTTTATATACATCTTAGGAGGCTAAAGCACCCATGGAAGACCTTTTGAATTTACTCTATAGATTGCATAGTAAATTCCCTACTTTTAAGGAATTAGTTTATGAAGATGCATATGATCGTGTGAGGATTTTTATCTCCTTATGCCGTGGTCAAGGGCTCCAGAATTCAGAGGATGCGATGTTGTTGTTGTTTTCCTCTACATTAGAAGGACTTCTAGATAACTGGTTTGGTTAGTGTGTAGATTTCCACTTCACCACTTGGGAAGCAACCAAGTGAATCTTTTCATGAACTACGTACTAGGACTAAAGCACTTGTCTCTCAATTACCACATGCTCGAGGTGTTTTCCTTGTGAACAAATGGATAGAGAGAGCTCTTCCTAGATCATCCCAGTATAAGCTCACAGAGTCTCTTTGATTGTACACGACATTGAATGACTTTGTTGCAACTATTTCTCACATAAAGCAAGTTAAAAATTTGAAGGAGGTATACTCAACCAAACTATGCAATAGACTTAGAACCTATTGAGCAACTAAGGAGGGACTTGGAAGCACTAAAAATGCAACAAAGTCACCATTAGGAGAAGTTCATGCCACCACCCTCATGCCACAATGATGATGAAGTGGCTCAACTTTCTCGTGAAATAATAGAGTTGTGGACCACATAGGATGTACATTTGCAAGTTTGGTGCACTGTATGCAATAACAGTGGACACTTTAATATGAATTATCCTCATAAGTTAATGAGCTAGATTTTTGCAAGATTGTTCCTGATGCAATGGATTGCTACTACCTCAAGGGAGCACAACAAACACGTAAAAATCAAGTTCTTCCATTTTATGCTAATACTTCCTCAAATGTGCATGATAGCGAGGACAATTCTCTAAATCGGCCAAGGCATAATAGACCTTTAATGTGCTACTATTGTGAAGAATATGTTCATATGAAAAACAAATGCTTTGTACTAGAGGGCATGCCTCCATGTCAACATTGTCTAGGTGCTAAAGATCATTATACAATAGACTACCCAAGAAATTGCCTCACTTCAATCCACATGACTTCACTCTCTCTACCAGTAGAAGGTATGACTACCCAATCTTATGTTGTTTCATCATCTACCACACCCATGATGACTCGATCCAGAGAGGCGGTGAAAATCTGCATGGAGGAATGCCATGGACTCTGGGAAGGAGCAAAGAAGGTAGATTTGAAGGATCGATTGGTCATTGAAAAGGTGTATGACAACGTGAAGACTTCATTGAAAAACCAACCTACGAACTCTCAAGAAAACACACAGGTGATAAATATTGAAGAAATCTTGAAAGGGATTCACCACAAGGTTATTATCTTTCAAATTAAAAAAAAAACGGTCTCAAAGGTGAGAAGTGACTTACTAAAGGTCATTCATTCATCGTACCTAATTTTGCCGCCAAGTATAGATGACTTTATAATAGATCTTCCTCGTGCTGTCTAGGTAGATTATCAAAGTTTGAGGCTATATGTTCTCATAAGAGATGAAGTTTTGACGCGTGTTATTGTAGTTGGAGGCTCTAGCATCAATCTGATGTCCACTTTTATGATGAAGAACTTGAAATAGGAACTAACCAACCCTTTCACTATCACATTAGCAGATCAACATTAGGTTACACCCCTCAGCATCATCGAGAAGGTACAAATGTAATTGTAGGGTTGTGAATTCATCTTGGATTTCGTTGTGATTACCCTACCATAATTGTTGAGATATCGAGCTTAACATGTGATGATCCAGGATGACATGTATCCATTTTTTTTATTTCTCTGACATGTATAGCAGTCATGCTAGTACATGTCAGGGATACTTCATTGAGCTTCATTAGATTTATCTACCGAGAGTGATAGAACATTTGATTCTTTCCAGCTCACTCATTCGCAAACATTAGGTTTCTCCTTATGTACTTGACTCTATAAATTGCACTGGTTGTATTCTTGTTTCTAGGTGATTCTTGTACATTCCTTTTATTTAATAGAAGAAGGAGAAGAAGATTATTCTTCCTTGCCTCAATCTGAGTGTGTGCTTCTCTTTGATTATAAGAGTGTGTGTGTGAGCTCTCTTCCTTATCTCCCTTCTCGTGACATGGTATCAGAGCCACTATGGCTGTAGAGAGCTCGCTATGAAGGCCGGTGGGGAAGATTATATGGCAAGGTATGTGCGATTCACAAATGACCTCAGATTGCTACAAAAATCAAAGTTTCAAGCCATCCCAACCTCCATTTTGAGCCCGCAAGTTGGGGCCCACAAAAAACCAAGTCAGTTTCAAAAATTGTAACTTGTGCCTTGTTCGACAACACTCATATATTCCAGATCCAGAATTTCAAGTGATTTCGTGATACTAGTGATACTCGTGATACACGAAAACTGTGTTTTTCTAAGATCAAATTGTCATGTCATAGTGCGATAGTGTTCAAGCAGAAGTGCTGCTTGTAGTGTTTTGTAGTGTTGTGAATAGTGACAGAAACGGCAAACATAGATGTAATGATTCAGCTTATGAGCGATAAGCTGGAGAAGAATAACTTCCATGCTTGGAGATTCAAGATGATAATTTTCTGATGGGAAAAGGCTTTTGGAAGTACATCGACGGAGAGAATGAAGATGCTCCACAGTTACCAGACAGGAATCGGACTGCAAACGAGTTATGAGCATATGAAGAATGGAATCAAGGAGCACGAAAGATAATGTATTGGCTATCTGTTAGCATACAGGATAGCATGATTAGGCACATACAGGATGCCAAGACTCGGAAAGAGGCTCGGAATAGTTTGGTCGCATTGTATGAGACCAATACAAAGGCACGAAAATTGCAACTCAAGAACGAGCTACATAGATTGGAGAAAAAGAGCATGTCAGTAAGTGACTATACCCTGAAAATCAAAAGCATATGTGAGTCACTTGCATCTATTGGAGTGAATGTAGATGATGATGATGATAAGGTGGAAGTATGCCTTCATGGTTTAGGAGCTACATATAAGCAGTTCAAAACTTCTATACTGACCAGGGAAAATATTCGAAATTTTGTGGATCTGGTATCTATGCTGATTATTGAAGAAAAGAATCGTGGTGAGGATTCAAACTCCTAAGGAAAAACTTGTTCAGAGTAGGTATTATACTATGGAAGAGGAAGAGGTAGAGGTAGAGGCTTTGGAAGTGAAAGAGGACATAATAACCAAGACCAAGGGAAACAACAAAATCATGCAAGAGGGAAGAGGATAGTTTCAAGGTAGAGGGAGCCAAAGTGGTCGTAGAAATTTCCAAAGAAATGATTGAGGTAATGACAGTAAAGGATGTTGGAATTGTGGTAAACCTAGACACTTTGAACGTGATTCAGGTTGAAGAATCAAAATAACAGAAGGCAATAAAACAACTATGCATCCACAAGTGCAGATGATTCTGAGAAGCTATTCATGTGTCAACATCATATGTTGAATACGATGTCTCTTGATAATTCAAAATCGAATGGCAATGTCTGGTATGTTGACTCACGAGCTTCAAATCACATGACCAGTCATGCGGAATGGTTTAGTAGTTTGCAAAAATTGCCAATTCTTGGATATGTTGAAATAGGTGATGATACATGACATCCTATCGAGCATATAGGAATCATAGCATTGTCTATGGATGATGAGAAGGTAAAACATCTTGCTGATGTGCTGCATGTTCCAAATATAACAAAGAATCTAGTTTCTATTGGACAAATGGTTGACCAAGGATTACAAGTCAAGTTCAATGCTGATGGGTTATATGTAGAAGAGTACAAAAAGGATGATCGATTGATTGCCAAAGGAAAAAAAGTGGGTAGGATGTTCACCTTAAATGTGAAAATTCTTGAAATGAATGAAGCCATTTTTGCAAAAGGTGAAGGTGTTATTTTTGATATAGAGATTTGGCAAAACAAATTGGACATGCAAACCTACAAAGGCTGAATCTGATGCAATCAAAGGAGATTGTCAATGGATTACCAAATTTCAATGTTGCAGAAATGCAAAAGGTATGTTCTGCATGTCAATTTGGTAAACAATCAAGATCATCATTTCTGCATGACAAGCATGCTAGTGAGAATGTGCTAGAAATAGTACATACATATGTTTGGGGTCCTGCAATGACCATGTCTATGGGTAGCGGCAGGTTTTATGTCAATTTCATTGATGACCATACATGGAAAGTATGGGTATATTTCATGAAAGAGAAGAGTGATATGTTCACTCACTTCCAAAATTTTAAGGCTATGGTGGAAAAGAAGACAGGAAAGTATATTATGACATTAAGGTCTCATGAAGGAGGTGAATACATGTCAAATGAGTTCAACAATTGTCTCAAAATTCATGGAATTCAACGCCAATTTTCATGCAGGTACACACCACAACAAAATAATGATGCTGAACACAAAGACATATTATAGAAATAGCAAGAGACTTGATGGTTGAGAAGAATATGCCACATTTTTATTGGGCAGAAGCTGTGCATACTGCTATATACATCATGAACAGAACTCCGACTCCTATTGTACATCACAGTACACCTAAAGAGAAGCTCATAGGTAAAAAGCCAAACTTATCACATATGAAAATTTTTGGTTGTATTGCATATGTACATGTTCCAGATGAGTTGAGGATGAGCCTTGATCCAAAAGCAGAAAAATGTGTCTTCATTGGATACTCCCTTGATCAAAAGGGATATAAATGTTATAACCCACTCACACGACAAGTGAAGGTGAGAAGAGATGTAGTATTTGATGAAATGTCAAGCCTCTATGCAGACGCCAAAAAAGGACTAAATCTTGAACCCAATGACAAAGAAAATCCTATAAAATCAAGTGCACAATCACAAGTTTTGAGTGGACCGGATGCATCACCAAGCAATAGTTCCAATTCAAATCCATGGAGTGGAAGATTGTGTGGAAATTTCAGTCCAACAAATTCATCAAATACATTGAAGAAAGGTAAAGAAAAGCTTTCTGCTAGTAGTAAAACATGTGCAGGTTTTGAAGACGTTGAGGCTGAGGGAAGCCATCTTGAACCATCACCTTATTTAAAGCACAAAAGTCAATATGTACTCTAATTTTGTCACTATTTTTCTATGGTACAATAACCACAAATGAAAGCCTCCTCTAGTTTTGTTATTTCTAGCCTTACCGTGTTTACATATTTTGGATTGAGATGATAAGGCCTATTTCTTGCAAGTGAAGCTTTCTCCACTAAACATATTTTATGTAATCCAAACTCTTCTAGAATCCCTATAAGATCCTTGTAGGACCATGCAAAGGCATTTTTATAGGGGAAAGGAAAAGAAGTTACCTTCTATAGTAAAAAGGGATAGTGCCACAACCATGGGTCTAAGTGGAATATTTGAGGATTCTCTTCATCTCCAAGGTTTACTTCTTAAACGCACACTTCAACGGTGGCCTCACTTGAAAAAGCATCCATAGTGTATGTAGGAGTAGAATTCACCTTATGTTCCATTATGTGTTCTTGGATCCATCCTTAACAAATATTTGAAAAACGAGATCTTCTCTGCTCTCAGGCTCTAAGTTAAAACCCTAAGAATCAAAATTAGCCCTCTAAGAAGCTTCTCCAAATTAACCATTTTTTAGGCCATGCCAACCTTTTAGAGAACTCTATAGTGGTGATTTTTTGTAAAATTGACCCATTTTGATTCAATAGGCCAATTTCATCTAACAACTCAATTTAAGTATTTGGACTTGGTCTGCTTTGGTCCAACGCCCCAATTTGTTCTGATGGCCTAATTTGGTCTGATGGCCTTATTTGATGAGATGTTCCAATTTGCTTATTTGGACTCGCTAGAGGTACTGGCTCACTTCCAGCTAATTTTTGGCCACTAGTACCATTTTGTGAAAAATGCCCAATTTTGGTCCCGAAAGGAATTGCGTTGACCCCTTCTTTTTTTTCCTACAAAAACTCATTTCTTCTCCTTTGTTAGTGTTCCAAATCAAATTTTCAATTTTCTACTCTTTTCTCCCTTCTTGGGATTCTTTTGGAGTGGCTTCATTTATTTCACTAATTTCAACAATGCAACACTCTACACCACCCATAATCTAATTTAAGAGATTATCTTCTTCCTGGGGTACAGAAGGCATTACCTAATATGTATTGTATATCTAGTCACCTTGGAAATGTCACATCCCTCCTCTAAATGTATCTGTAAGTGGTTATTATTCTTCATGGAGATCCCCAACTAGTTCCCTCCTCAATCCATTAGTGCTTTCTCTTGCCTCACCCAAAGCCTTCCCAAAAGCAGAGGATAAGTGGTTTGTTATTGTCATGAGGAAGGAGATAAGGGAGAGAGCTCACACACACACTCTTACAATAAAAGAGAAGCACACAGTTAGATTGAGGCGAGAAAGAATAATCATTGTCTCCTTCTTTTATTACATAAAAGGAATGTACAAGAATGACCTAAAAACAAAAATACAACTAGTGCAATATATAAAGTCAAGTACATAAGGAAAAACCTAATGTCCGAGAATGAGTGCGCTGGCAAGAAGAAAATGGGCCATCGATAAATCTAATAAAGCTCAATGAAGTATCCTTGACATTTACTGGCGTGACCGCTATACATATCAGAGAAATAAAAAAATGATACGTGTTTTCCTGGATCATCACATGTTGATCTTGATATCTCAACACTCCCCCTGAAGCTCAATGCCATATCCTCTAATCCAAGCATCTTCCAAAACTTCTTCAGCTTCTCTGCTCCAAGTGCTTTAGTGAAAATATCAGCAACTTGCTCATTTGTTCTAGTATAAACAAGATCAATATCACCTGCTAATACCTTCTTTCTAATGAAGTGATAATGTACCTCAATATGCTTTGTTCTAGCATGAAAAATGGGATTTTGTGCTAATTGTATGCTGCTAAGTTTATCACAATAGATGGTGATAGTCTTTTGCACTTCCACACTTAAATCTGCAAGTAGTAACTCCAGCCATGATGCCTCACATGCTGGCATTGTAGCACCTCTATACTCAGCCTCTGTACTTGACAGAGCAACAATGGGTTGCTTCTTGTTACTCAATGTAATCGCTACACTCCCAAGTCAGCATAGAAAGCCACTAGTAGATCTTCTATCTGGAATGCTACAAGCCTAACCTACATCGGTGTATCCATGAACCTACATATCTACACCAGCTTCATAAAACAATGCATAATCCGAAGTAGCACTCACATAACATAGAGTGCGCCTCAAAGCATCCAAATGTGGGTTCCTGGGAACCTACATAAATTGACTTTCAAGTTCAATATTCTAGCTAAGATCAGGCCTCGTAATTGTGAGATATATCAAGCTTTCCACAATTTTCCTATACATAGTAGCATTTTCCAATGCTTCACGTGATGTAGTATCTAACTTCCAATTCTGATCTAATGACATAGAAATTGGCATACAACCAGCCATACCATACTTTTGCATCATATTCAAGGAATATTGCCTTTGTGACATCCATATACTTGTTTTTGTATGTATAGACTCAATGCCCAAGAAATAGCACAACACACTGAGATCTTTCATGTCAAATTCGTGCATAAGAAGTTGCTTTACCTATTTAATGCTTCCTTCATTATCACCACCTACAATCAAGTCGTCACCATAAATAGCAACAGTTGTGATGCCATCATCGGTCTTCCTTGCATATACTGAATGATCTCAATCACATACAAAAAACCTAATGGTGATTAAGTAATGAGCAATCCTTGCATGCCATGGACGAGGAGCTTGCTTTAGTCCATACAAAGCCTTTTGCAATGTGCAAACATATTCCAGATACTTTGAATCTTCATATCCTTGTGGCTGGTCGTGTTGAAGAATCACTCACGAATTTGACGTACAGACAAAGGAAGATAAAGAGAAGCGGAATCAAATATTCAGAAAATCAAAAGCCTTAATGAAGGGACTAATTCACGACCGTTATTTACATTACAGAATCCTGCAGAATCAAAGTTCGTTACACCAAATCAAATTGTATATACAGAGAGAACATGCATAAGAATAAAAGAGGGAAGTGCGAATAAGAACGTGCGTGAGAAGATCGCGCAATATAAATAGAGCACATACAGAGGTCAAAAGTATGAGAAAGAGAGAACAAAGAGATGAGAAAGTTAGAAGAAGCTAGAGATCGCGTATGAGAGAACAGAGAGTGAGAAGGTTTTAGAAGACGCCATAGATCGCGTATGTACAGATGAATAACAGAAACCTGAAATGTCAGGTGTTCATCTGAGAGAGATGGTAAAGAGAAACTACTCAGTATAGGAGAGTTTCCATAGCTTGAGCAAGAAGAGGCCAAGCTAATTTGTACACATCTTCTCTAATAGAAAACACATGTTCATGTGGAAGTTTCAGCGCACTGTTCGTATGTGAAGAACTCTAAGTATTTTGGTGTTACGGTAGAAAGTTCGTTAACCGTTAACAGTTACAGTTCGTTAGTAGACGTGTCCCTCGGTACTCTCTCAGTAAACGAATATCTCAGTCAAATACAGTTATCTCAGTAAACGCATTTTCGGTCAGTTATAGTTTTCTCAAAAAATGAATTTTCCGATAGAACAACGAAGTATATCTCGCAGAGTAAATTAAAGGTTTGTATGAGAGTTAGCTTATCTTATAGCTAGACATCTCTACTATTAGTTCGTCAAGGATTTTGGTGAAATGGATATGTACACACAGTACAAAGTCTAACCGAAAAAGGACATTCTGAATCGGAGAAGTTTTTCTTAAACTTCAGAAAGTGCTCACTCAGTGAAGGAAGTTCACGCATCACTTCCTTTCTTCTTGTATACTCACTTGAAGTAATTACAAACAGAATAGGAGTTGATTCCGGTAAGATTGCAGTATAATTACAGTGACAGTCCAGTGATAGTCCGGTGAAGTTCTAGTGAATTTTTCCAGTAGATTCAAAACGCAGTCTTATACGTTTGAGCGAGAGAAACCTTGCTAAGCTACTGCTGATTATAGAGGTGTTCTAATATCACTTTAGCTTAGCTCTCTATTCGGTGGCGCAGCAAATTCCGCAGGCTTGACAAGGTTCGGGCCTTTGCCGTGTCGACCATAACAAGTGGTATTATAGCGAAAGTAAATCGCCCACAAGTGGTATCAGAGCCCAGGTTATTCACCATAATTGATATCAGAGCCAGAATATCCACCCTCAATTGGCGTCAGAGCCGTGAGATCCAAGAAGTGGGTTCAGAGCCAGAGTATTCACCATCATTGGTGTCAGAGCCAGCATACCGAAATTGGTATCGCAGAGCCGGTTAACCACAACAGTGGAGCAGAATGAGAAAGATTTTGAAGAGCAGAAAGATTCTCAAAAGTTCACCGAAAGTAACAGAAACAAGAAGATCATGGCAGATCATGTCCAAATTGATAAATTGGACAGAGATAATTATGCCGCATGGGTAATGCGCATGGAAGCCTTACTTATGAGTAAGGACTAAATGACGTATGTGATCAGAGAAGAAAAGAAGCCGACTTTCGAAGATGATAGTCAACCGGAAAAAGAAGAATTAGAAGCCTTGAAGCTGTGGCAGAAGAAAGATGCAACGGCAAGAGCTTACATTTATAATACCGTTACAGACCATCTACTACCGCACATTAGAGGTCTGGAGAAAGCGGAGGACATATGGAGTGCGTTGGAAGATCACTTCCAAAATACTACGAAAGCTAGGAAGGCTAGCTTATGGTCCGAATTCACAACGTTCAAAAAGAAGGCGAGTCAAAGCATTAGTGACTATGTTACTAAGATGAAGGATCTAGCAGATAGTCTTGGATCCATAAATGAAGATGTGGAAGACCACAGATTGATAGCGCAACTGCTAACAGGTTTGAGAGGAGATGAAAGGTGGAAACCTTTCGTACTCTCAACTGAACTTTCTTTAAATCATTTTGTACCAAATTTAAATCAGTTGCTTGGTTTGATGCTCACATATGAGCAAGACCTAAAAGGAGATGCAGATAAAGGACAGAGTTCTGCAATGTACATGAAGAACAAGAAGAAAGACAAAGGTAAGTCAAAAGATGAAGAAGAGTCGAGTTCTCAAGCTTATTATGCAAGAGCTAAAGGCACCGGTAGAGGAAGAGCAAGAGGTTTTGGAAGAGGAAGAAGTAGCCAGAAGAACAACAAAAAGGCTTGCTGGATCTGTGGACTAAGTAATCATTTGGCTCATGATTGCTGGCACAATCAACAAGGATCAAATCAAAATCAGAACAGTAAGAGTAGAGCCAGAAGCGGAAGATATCAGAATAACCTTCAAAGAGGAAGACAAAATCAAAGAGGAGGCTACGGTAGAGGTGGAGCAAGAAGTTGGGGACAGAATCAATCCTACAACACCACCTACAACAACTATGCAAATGACACACAGAATGAAAGTCATACATCATTGATGATGAACTCAATGAGCACATCAGATAACGAAGACCTAAAGGTATTTTACATTGACTCTGGATGTTCTAATCACTTGTCAGGAAATATAGAACTGATGTCAGAATCGGAGAAAGGTAGTTCCAGTCATACTGTTCAAACACGTGACAATACGAGGCACAGTGTACATTCAATTGGAAAAGTGAAGTGTAAGAGTGGAGCAAATTTGCTAACCAATGTTTTGTATGTTCCGACAATACCGAAAAATTTGATTAGCGTAGGACAAATAGTTGAGAAAGGTTTTCAGGTCAGATTTACGAATGAAGGAGTATTTGTAGAAGATCCCGAGAACGGATATAATCAGATTGTCTCTGGTAAGAAAGAAGGCAAACTCTTTACTTTAAGAGTACAAGGGAACATTGGCCAAGCGTTGCTCACACATGGTGAAAAGGTGATTACAGAACTTGATCTCCGGCATAAGAGATTAGGTCATTTCAATGAAAAAGGAATTAAAGCTATGATTTCAAATCAGTCAGTAATGGGATTACTGAATGTACAGAATCAACATATGATTCACAAGTGTGAAGTATGTCAGATGGGAAAAGCCCACAGGTAACCTTTTCAGAAGAAAGGATTCAAACATGATGGAGTACTCGAACTCATTCATACAGATGTATGGGGTCCAACAAAAGAAGGATCAATCAGCGGATCGAGGTATTATGTTTTATTCATTGATGATGCTACAAGGTGGATAAATCTTTATGTTTTGAAAGAGAAATCAGAAGTGTTTGGAGCTTTCAGGCATTTTCATGCATATTTTGAAAGACTCATAGGACGAAAGCTGAAGAGACTGAGGTCTGATGGAGGGGGATAATACTTCTCCTGAGATTTCAATGAATATCTTTGGAATGCAGGTATTAAGAGAGAAATAACCTGCAGGTATACACCACAACAAAATGGTGTAGCAGAAAGAAGGAACCGAACTCTAGTCAAGTTTGCACGAGCTATGCTAAAGGAAAAGGATTGTTCAAATTATCTTTGGGCTGAAGCTGTAAATACAGCTACATACTTGGTAAACAGATTACCATGTACCACATTAGATGGAATGATCCCTTATGAAGCCTGGTGGGGAAAGAAGCCAACACTTGATCATTGCAAAGTGTTTGGATTAGTAGCTTACGCTTATGTACCATCACAACTCAGACATAAGCTCGAACCAAAGGCAGAGAAGTATGTGTTCGTCGGATACGATGAAAAGCAGATGGGCTACAGGTTATGGAGTCCTTTAACAAAACAGTTTACTGTTTCTAGAGATGTTACATTTGATGAACAGAAGAGCTCGTATACAGATCAAAGTCATACACCAGAAGAATTCGAAGAAGAAGTAAGAAGGAAAGAGAAAGGGAAATCAATTGTACAGGTAAATAGAGATGAAGACTATATGCAGTCGAGTACGTCCAGGATCGGATCAGGTATAAGAAACGGAGATGAACAGGGATTTGATGAAGATGTGTATTCAGATACACATGAAGAGTTTGAACCAAGAAGGTCAAACAGAAATAGAAGACAACCAGCAAGGTATTCCTATGATACTTCGTACATAACTCAAAAAAATTATGCATATATGGTCAAAGATGATGAAGAACCTCAGAACTATGATGAAGCTAAAGGCAAGAAGCAATGGGAAGAAGCAATGGAAGAAGAGTTCAGTGCACTGGAGGAGAACAAGACATGGGAACTTGTTCCAAAACCAAATGGTAAGAAAGTAATTGGAAACAAATGGGTTTTCAAAGTTAAGAAGCTTGCAGATGGAAGGATAGCCAGACACAAAGCTAGACTGGTTATCAAGGGCTATGCTCAGACACATGGCATAGATTACAATGAGACGTTTAGTCCGGTGGCAAAGATGTCAACCATAAGGACAATTATTGCTATAGCAGCATCAAAAGGATGGAAGCTAAGTCAGCTAGATATAAAGAACGCATTTCTGAATGGATATATATCAGATGAAGTCTACATGGAACAACGGGAAGGTTTTGTAAGTTCCAGATACCCAAACTTCATTTGCAGATTAAGAAAAGCACTTTACGGACTGAAGCAAGCTCCCAGAGCTTGGAATAACAGGCTTGTGAAATATCTCAATGAACTTGGATACCAAAGTTTGAAAGCAGATGCAAGTCTACTCATCAAGAGAACACAAGAAGGTATGATCTACATTTGCATTTATGTAGATGACATAATAATCACAGGTACTTCAGACGAAGGAATTAAAGAAGTAAAGAGATTACTCAAAAAGGAGTTTCAGATCAGTGACCTAGGAAAGGTTTCATACTTTCTAGGAATGGAAATCACATACACAGATCATGGTGTATACATTACGCAAGAAAGGTATCTCCAAAACTTACTAAAGAAGTTTAATATGGAGAATTGCAGAGAAGCTTCAACACCCCTTGAAGCAAATCATAAACTCAGCAAATATAGTGGTGCAGAGTTTAAAGCTATGAGGAAATATCAGTCGTTAGTGGGAAGTCTAATCTACGCTACACTAACACGACCGGATCTTAGCTATGTAGTGGGAGTTCTCTCACAGTTCATGCATTGTCCAAAAGATCAACATTGGGTTGCAGGACAGAGAGTTCTTAGATATACAAAAAGAACTATAAGAGAAGGATTATATTATCCGTTTACGTGAGATATAAAGCTGAGAGCATCAGTGACTCAGACTGGGCAGGAAGTCAAGATGACAGAAGGTCAACACATGGGTATATGATATACCTAGGAGATAAGCTAGTAAGCTGGTGTTCGAAGAAACAACACACAGTAGCCTTATCGTCTACAAAAGCAGAATACAAAGGACTTGTAAAAGCAGCTAAAGAAGTGATATGGATGCAGACCTTGTTCAAAAGCATGGGTATTGATCAAGGTATACCCATCATACATGGAGATAATATGAGCTCGCTGTATCTTACAGCAAATCCAATATTTCATGCAAGAACAAAGCACATAGAAATTCAATATCATTTCCTGAGGGAAAAGGTGATGGAGAAGGAAATAGAAATAGTATACACTCCGACAAAAGATTAGATTGCAGATATTTTGACAAAGAGCTTGGATGGAATAAAGACAAGCAGATTCAAAGAAATGGCAGGCATAAAAGAAAGAAAAATATATGAAGACAAGAAGAGTCAAATTAGTGATTGAGGGGGGGCTGTTGAAGAATCACTCACGAATTTGACGTACAGACAAAGGAAGATAAAGAGAAGCTGAATCAAATATTCAGAAAATCAAAAGCCTTAATGAAGGGACAAATTCACGACCATTATGTATAGTACAGAATCCTGCAGAATCAGAGTTCGTTACACCGAATCAAACTGTATATACAAAGAGAACGTGCATAAGAATAAAAGAGGGAAGTGTGAATAAGAACGTGTGTGAGAAGAGCACGCAATATAAATCGAGCACATACAGAGGTCAAAAGAATGAGAAAGAGAGAACAAAGAGATGAGAAAGTTAGAAGACGCCAGAGATCGCGTATGAGAGAACAGAGAGTGAGAAGGTTTTAGAAGATGCCATAGATCGCGTATGTACAGATGAATAACAGAAACCTGAAATGTCAGGTGTTCATCTGAGAGAGATGGTAAAGAGAAACTACTCAGTGTAGGAGAGTTTCCATAGCTTGAGCAAGAAGAGGCCAAGCTAATTTGTACACATCTTCTCTAATAGAAAACACATGTTCATGTGGAAGTTTGAGCGCACTGTTCGTATGTGAAGAACTCTAAGTATTTTGGTGTTACGATAGAAAGTTCGTTAACCGTTAACAGTTACAGTTCGTTAGTAGACATGTCCCTCGATACTCTCTCAGTAAACGAATGTCTCGGTCAAATACAGTTATCTCAGTAAATGCATTTTCGGTCAGTTATAGTTTTCTCAAAAAACGAATTTTCCGGTAGAACAAGGAAGTATATCTCGCAGAGTAAATTAAAGGTTTGTATGAGAGTTAGCTTATCTTATAGCTAGACATCTCTACTATCAGTTCGTCAAGGATTTCGGTGAAATGGATATGTACGCACAGTACAAAGTCTAACCGAAAAAGGACATTCTGAACCGGAGAAGTTTTTCTTAAACTTCAGAAAATGCTCACCCAGTGAAGGAAGTTCACACATCACTTCCTTACTTCTTGTATACTCACTTGAAGTAATTACAAACAGAATAGGAGTTGATTCCGATAAGATTCCGGTATAATTACGATGACAGTCCAGTGACAGTCCGGTGAAGTTCTAGTGAATTTTTCCAGTAGATTCAAAACGTAGTCTTATACATTTGAGCGACAGAAACCGTGCTAAGCTACTGCTGATTATAGAGGTGTTCTAATATCACTTTAGCTTAGCTCTCTATTGGGTGGCGCAGCAAATTCCGCAGGCTTGACAAGGTTCGGGCCTTTGCCGCGTCGACCATAACAAGTGGTATCAGAGCGAAAGTTAATCGCCCACAGGTCCGTGTATACTTCTTTCTGTAACTCACCATGTAGGAAAGCATTCTTCACATCCATCTAATGTAAATTCCATCCTTTTGTTGTAGCTAATGGAACAAGAGTCCTAATTGTAGACATTTTATTCTAAATGTTTCCTCATAATCAATGCCATATGTTTGTGCATATCCTTTTGCTACCAATCGTGCTTTGTACCTGCTTATGCTACCATCAACATTGTCCTTTACCTTGTAAACCCACTTACAACCTATGGGTTTCTTTCCCTGTAGCAATGGGACACTGTTCCATGTATTATTCCCATCAAGTGAAAGCCATCTCCTCATCCATAGCTTTTTCCCAATCTAGATTTCCAAAAACATCTTCAAAGCAAGACGGTTTAGCATCTTCTATTACCTTTGTCATGTAGGCACAATGACGAGCCATATATTTGTCATATGTAAATCAATGCAATGAATTCCACATCCTCCCAGATCTTCTTGGTCCTAGGTCACTTCTCCTTGTATCATATGCATGGGCCTTTCTTACTCTTGGAGTCTTCACAAAGGGCAATCCAAGTTCCTAGTCAAGAATCTTTTTTGAACCGCTAGAATCTCCAAAACAACTACTAGAATAAGCAGTCAATCACACTTTGTATAGTTTTCTTGATGGTTTCCATGTTTACAACCAAATATTAATTCATCTTGATGATAGAGACAAAATTGCATTTCTTACTCCATGGGGCACTTATGTTTATACACACATGGCTTTTAGGCCAAAAAATGCACCTGCTGGCCGATCAGATGTCAAGGATTGCAATGAGCAAAAAGGAAATAGGTATTGATGATGAACTTGGGATAGTAGTCCCTTTCTATTAGAGACCCAAATTGATTGGTATGATGAAACTTTGCATTTCTTCACTTCTAGAACATTCCTTGAAAACATAACAACAGTAAAGAAGAGGAGATGGCTCTTTAAATCCCAAGTATATTCACTAATAAGCATCCATTTGTATAAATATTGTGATGATGATATCTTGATAAAATTTCATTATCCATGGGAGGTATTTTTTTTCCTTAAAGCAACACATAGTGAAGGGCATCTTAACGCAGAGGAGTTCTCTCAAGAAATCATCCAGAAGGGATTATGGTGGGCTCATGTCTACAATGATGCTATCGAGTTTGCTAAATGATGTGACATCTTTCACAGATGTATTTCTAGGCCTAATAGATTGAATTTTCAACCATTAGTCATTTCTATGAGATGGTTAAGTTTTGAGTGGTGGGTTCCAGATTTCATTGGACCAATAAGTCCAAGCCATCAACTTGGTGCTAAGAAGTATATCCCGATGGCCTTATGTTATTATACTAAGAGGGTAGACACTAAGACTACTACTGGTTTTAACTCCACTACACTAGTCAACTTTATGTATAAAAGAATATTCTCAAGATTTGGTTGCCAACTAGAAGTTTCTAGTGATAGAGGCACACACTTTGTAAATCATCTTTTGCACTTTATCTTTGACAAGTACAAGATCTTCCACAAAAAACAATGTGCCTATTACTCAAGAGTTCATGGCTGCAAGCACTAGTTGGTGCAATATGGGCTTTTTTAACAATGAGAACAGGCACCAAAGGAGAGAGCCCATTCCTTCTAGTCTATGGTAACGAGGTGCTAGCCCCTTTTGAATTCATCATCAAAAAAGAAATCGAAGAAAAAACAATCGAAATGGACCATCACATTAGAAGACTAGTAGCATTACATCTTGATTTGGGGGACTATAGTCTAGCATAAGAAAGACAGAACAACTGTGAGAGATGAATCAATTTCACTCTCAGGCAAGGGTGCAAATTTTGTCCCGTCAAGGAGTTCTACAAGAAAGCAATTTTCACCCCTTCAAGACAAATTCTGGAAATCCGTCTCATCAAATTTTCCTTCAAAAATTGAAGATTTCGTCCAGAATTCATCTCAAGTTCACCTTCAGGAATTCATTTTTTGATCTACAATCAGGTGCGAGAATTCGTCTCTCGTTTAACTTCGAGAATTTGTTTTTCGATCTAAAATCGTGCGTACAAATTCATCTCAGGTTCACTTCCAAGAATTCATTTTTTGATCTAAAATCATGCATGCAAATTGGTCTCTAAAAGGTATCTGCCTCTAAAAGGTCGTCACTCTAAAATGCCAAGCGCAAACTCGTCAACTAGGAGCACCCTGCTCTATCCAAGTGAGCCACACGCATCAGGTGATTGATCTATTTTAAGATGATAGAAGAATCGGAAAATTCCGCCGTCCTTGAAATTCACCCTCTAGGGTAGTATTTCCTCATGGATTTGTCCAAGTATTGAAATTCGCCCTCCCAGGTAGTATTTCCTCGTGCATTCGTCCAAGTATTGGTGCTTGCTTTATTCGTCCTTCAAAATCGTCTCATGGAATTTGTCTTCCAAAGTGAGAGGCCATCTTCTAATTCATTGTCGAATTTGCCTATATACAATATAGAGTCGTATTCGTCCTCAAGGAATGGGCCAATCAAGTGAATTCCTCCAACATCGCCCATCTGAAAATTCGTTCATAGAAAATCCGTTTGTCCCATACCACCCATCTTAGAATTTGTTCACAAAATCCATCTGAATTGTCTATTCAAATTCGTCTGAATCGGCATCAATGAGTATTATCTTCAAATCCATCCCTAGAAATCGTATACAATCAGTATTATCTTAAAATTCATCCCCATTCATAAATTCATCCTCAAGGAATGGGCGAATTAATTGAATTCATCCACCTAGTGCTAATATCCTCCATCCGTATTTGCCATAGCAATGAATCCATCCTCCTTGCGCTATTCACCTCCAATTCGTAGGCCAAAGCAAAAGAATGAGTGAAATTAAGCTCAATCAAAGAGCTCCGTCCCAACCAATGCGTTGTTGCTGCTTTACAGAGACAAACGCATTGGTCAAAAGAAGAAGCAAGTTCAATTGCTCTTTCTATCCTTCTCCAACACAAGAATCGTCTAGCTTAATGGGAACACATTTTGCTTTCACGAATTTTCCTCATGCATAATTCATCCAATAGTTGAGAAGTCATCCAAAGAATCTCACTCAAATTCCTCCTTTAGAATTCGTTTGAGGATCACTTCCATCACAAAGATGATTCTCAAAACTCACCTTTTTTATTCATCTTGAGTAGAGAGTAAAGTTGTAGCAAATTTGACTGACAAAGGACATATTGGGAGTAAAGTTGCAACAAATTCGTGTGACAAAGAACATACTCGTCGCAACTATGTGAAGCAATCTGAAGCAAAGTGAGGCAAGACGCGTTTGGTAAGTAAAGAAAAATTCGATGCCTACACTCTACTTTGGATCCACAGTACAATGCAAATTTGGTTGCAGGTAATTTTCTTTCCTGAATTCAAGAAGCAAAAACTCATCTCAATTTTTCTTAGAGTGGAAAATGGGAGTTACGCCATCAAATCATAATTTGGCCCCAAGATCCACTAACCTAGTAGCACAAGTTCCCTCAAGGGGAATTGTGAATTTGCATAGAGAAGAGTTTGTCTCAATATAGAATTAGAGTAGATATCAAGGGTTCGAACTCACAAAGGCTACCTCAAATTTAAGTGGAGTATCATGAGATAAAGAAGAAATTATTCACAAATAGTTGTGCAATCTGTTGGCTCTTAGTATCGGATTTGGGCCACTCTTCCAAAAATGGCCAACTCTTCCACCACTTTCATGAGTCTTGCTTTTCTTTTTGAGATTGACAGGGATATTCAAATACTTATGAAGTTGAGAGATACACACAAAGTCATCAGGACTCGTCTCTAGCTTCTTCTCAATTTTTGGTCTTTTTGTGTCACTATTCATTCTCTCGAGCTTTTCGTGAGTGTGTTTTCTATACTTTTACTCCTTGGTTACTCTCTGCTCATTGGTAAAACTTTGTCCACTATGCAAGAGGCCTCTCCATGTATGGATATAGAGTGAGGGCTTTGAAGTTGGGGGGTAGTTGGCATGATAGTGAGATTGGGTACTCTAGGATACCCCTTGAAAAGTGGATTATGTCATATTTCTTGAAGTTATTTTTAGAAGTCAAATATTATTTTAAATACCTTCCTTATGTCAAGTGGTCTAAACTCATACTCTTGCATGGCTAGAGGCCATTCTACTATTATCTGATGTAGTATTTTCACTCTTATCAAGGTGGGCTATTGTTTGCATTTTTTTGAATCATAATCCATATCTGCGTCCTTGTTGTGTCCTATGTGTCTTCTTGTGATCTTGCATAGTCATGTTATGGGGTATTCCTCCCTAAGGAAGAACTTCCCTTGAGTAAAAGGAGTACTAGAATCATAGTACCGATTATCCCTTATACAAAGATATATGTGGCAAGTATGGAAATTCACCATCAGCTTTGTTGAGGTGTATATGGCACTATACTATGATATTTGATCCCATTGTCATCCAGAAGTGCATTAAAAATAGAAGACCTGCACCCATGATTAGAATGGAGGGTGCCCAATTTACGTGCTCATAGATTATCACCCATAATAAGGAATTATTTGAATCTTAACACTTTGGACTTTTCTTTCAATGGAGAAACCCATGCATGCCTAGAGAAGTAATCAATAAAAGTAACAAAATAAAGGTGTTCCCAAAAGAAGGTGTTCGGATGGGACCACATACCTCACTATGAACAAGCTGAAATTTATGAGCAAGTTGAACGCAATCATCTTTTGGGAAGGAGGATTGGCTCAATTTTGGGAAAGGATGAAAGCATTTCATATTTTCACAAGTGAAGAAAACTAGCAAATTTAAGATGACCAAAGCATGCCTGCCAAATATTTGCATTTGAGATAGACTACAAATCTTGAGCTCCACATGCTTAATCATTCATAGATTTTTCATAGTCTATGACCTTATACAACCCATGGCATATGTTTTCAAAAGAAATAATAACAACATAATTTGAAAGAAAATTAGTTGTACATATGTAATGTTGGTACATTTTTCATGCCTTAATGTGTGGCTAAATATTAAGGACTACTTATCAACTCATGTACCTCACATGGAGGAGTGCATATGAGCACCTTCTTGTCAATATAGGTGTATTTAGCTTTGGATAAATGTAAAATCTATTGAATATGGAGTCTCCTGATATTAGGGATCTAACCCATGACTCATGTGGTAGAAGAAATCAATTCAAATCACCCCCCAAGTGTACGAACACTTTTAGGTGAGGGAAATTCAAAATTCTAGCTCACTAGTTGAGTATAAAAAGAGAAGCTTTTAGTCACAGGTTAGAGAGAGTCGTTCTAAGAGCTATTGAGCTACACCATTAAGCAAACCTAGAGCTCAACCTATTTATTTGTAGTCCACTACAGTTCCCTAGTATCATATGTTCATTAGCATACATAATTTGATACATTTCTTCAAGTTCATTTTTGTCTACTGCTCTCTATTGCATCTTCATCAGTTTAGTGACTTTACAAAATAGGTTTCCTTGTCTATAACCATTTATGTGATGCACTTTAACTTGGTATGCTTAAGGTAAAGATTTTACTATCTACATTTCAAGTTTCATAGTTTTTGGTTCAGCCAATCTTGAGATATGAACTGATGAAGTCGACTTTGTCTACACATAATCTTGCTCCTGGAATGTGGGGATGACCCCCCTAAGTTGGTAGACTCATTTCTCAGTGTATAGTGCCTCTACATACATGAGATAACTTGCTTTAGTTAGCTATAAACTTGAATTAGATTTGTGAAAAAGCTCCATGCTCAATTCATACCACATTGTGAACTTTTAGCAAAATACAGAGCACCTGCATTCCCAAAATAGAGTGTTTTCTCTCATTCCTTGCATATTCAAGTTATCTATTTTGGTGAAAACTTTTGGAGATGTTTTTTTGAAGTACCTAGTGGTTGTAAATGCATTATTGTGAAGCCAAATGAGTGTACTAAGCATCCTTGGAGTCAATTCGGCAAGTGCAAGGAAGATTTTGTGCAAGACCAGCTCATCTCTAGAGCATACCCAACCATCTCCTCACACTGGTCTATGAGCAATAACAAATCAACATGGGAGATGGATTTCCTTTATCAACAAACAAATTTGATCAAGGTAGTTTCGTAGTTTTGTCTCTTAGAATGGAAGCCTATCTTGAAGGGAGAAACCTCTATGGTTACATTTTTGGAGATGAGATGATGCCATTCCTTAGAACCAAGGGACAAGCAACACAAGAAGAACAAGAGAGGTTAACCACATGGTGCTCAAAGGATGCTCTAGCCAGGTCATACATTCTTAAATCAATATCTAATTTTGTACTTCCATATATTAGTAATTGCAAGAATTCATGAGACTTGGATTGCTCTTGAAGCATTCTTCTCATTAAGTACCAAGACAAGTAAAAAACCCACTATTGATTGAGTTCATTACACTCATGAAGATGCCCAAGCAAAGTGTGACTAATTTTCTAACCAATTGAAGGACATAACAGATCAACTTGCAAGCATTTGAGAAGTCATTGATGAAGAGTAGATAGTGAGCTTAGTTCTGAATGGAATAAAGGTGGATGACAAATCAGAAGCTTTCACCAGAGCCTTGGACCTCTACTTTTATATGGAGGTTCCTAATTTCAACACTCTCATGGGACAATTGTTCACACATGAGGCACAACTTATGAAGAATGGATTCAACTCAAAAGGTAATCAATCCTCTGCCCGAAATAGAGATAAGAACAAGAATAAAGATGGTAAAAGCAAGAGTAAAAATTCTAATGATGAAGGTAGTACCTCTCAATCAACAGGTGGAGGTAGAGGTTCCAGATGAAGAGGTAGACGAGGAAGACAAGGCAAGGGAGATCGCAAAGCTCCTCTCGATGTGCCATATGTGGCTTAACTAGTCACATTATTGAAAACTTTTTTAGGAATCCTAGAAACCAAAGAGTAAGAGGCTACAAGAGAGGAGGCTATGGAAGCTCAAGAGGAAGATTCAACAATAACAATGGTTACAACAACTCATACAACAATAATTAGGATCATATAGAGGATGTAGAGACTACAAAAACTATGCAGATGATCAAAATCAAGAAGACTTATTACTTTTCATGAATATGAGCATAACAAAAGGTAAACTAGATGAACATGTATTCTATATAGACTCAGGGTTTCTCAAATCATGTAGCAGGGAATGTAGCTCTACTCTCAAACTTGGAGGATCCAAGAAATAGACAAGTCCTTACAAAAGATGATATAATGCATACAATGGAGAAGATAATCAATGTAAAGACTTTAGATGGTAATATGAACCTTTTGAGCAAGATATTGTATGTGCCAAACATAACCAAAAATCTCATAAGTGTTGGTATGATTATTGAGAAAGGATTGCACCTCATATTACAAAGAATGGAGCATTTCATGAGGATCCACATCACGGATTCAAGAGGATAGCTAGAGGTAAAAAATCTAGACTATTTATATTTCACACACAAGATACTAGGAACATTGATTTGTTCAATTATGATAGTCAGACATTAACAAAATTGGAAATTTGGCTCAAGAGGTTAGCTTATATAGGTGAAAGGGCTCTGAAGCAAATTAGTAGGGATTAGATTGTGCTTAGTTTACCAAATATCTCCAAGGAATAAAGGATTTACAAATGGAGTGCTTGTCAATTTGGCAAGTCTCATATGCAACCATTCACAAAGAAGGGATACACTCATGAAGACCTATTGGAACTAGTCCATACAGATGTATGGGGGCCAACCAAGGAGCCATCTATCTCTGGATCTAGGTTTTATGTGTCTTTCATTGATGATTGTAGCAGATGGACAATACTATACTTTATGAAGCATAAAGATGAAGTCTTTTCTTGTTTCAAGAAATATCTAGCACTTGTTCAAAATCAAACAGGAAATACTTAGAAGAGGCTAAGGTCAGATGGTTGGGGAGGGTCTTTCTCCCATGACTTTGATGCTTATCTCCAAGGGAGAGGAATCAAAAGAGAGATTACAACTAGGTATACTCCAAAGCAAAATGGAGTGGTAGAAAGAAGGAATAGAACCATAGTGGAGGCTGAAAGGTCAATGCTAAATGAGAAGAAATTGCCAATTACCTATGGGGAGAGGCTATGTCCACAACCATTTATCTAATCAATAGATGCCCATCTGGATATCAACTTAATCAAAAAGGTTATAGGCTATCTAAACCAGGTAATAAAGGTCTCATTGTTAGTAGAGATGATGTTTTTTATGAAAAAAATGTTGGTTTGAAGATGATTCAAAATTCCCTATGAGCTAGAGGAGAACTTGTTGGTGCAATTTAAACCAAGCCCACATACTTGGTTGATGAACTCGTACTTCATTTATTGAAATAACTTATGCAATGCTTTATATGATCAACCTCTTGTAAAAGTTCTTCACATTTACCTTTATAAACGTCTTTCACATCCACATGAGGTTAGGAAGCTCTAAAATCACGAATCATTTTTTTTTTGAGTGATGAGGAAATCTATCCTATACATTAGGATTCACCTTTTAGGTAGATCTTTTAATTTGAATTCAAACTTTGGCTCCAAGTACACCAATAAGAAGAGGATCAAAAAGACCTCCATGTATCTCCAGTCCATGAGACCATTTTGAGAGACATTTGTTGTGACGTGAGAGCTTATCTCATAGCTCATTCATCTCTCACACATTGAGCAATGTATAATTGCCAATGACATTGTATTTTCATATGAATTAGTACATATATGATCATTACATTCTCATTTCACTTATGTGTTATAACTCCATTAGAATAGTAACATTCTCAGAGCTTGTTCTTAGTGCATGATTGATAATTTGTCATGATTTAAAGCATGATAGGTTCAGCATAATGTCTAGTACATGACTACAAAGTTTCATTTGGATTGCCTCTCTGGATTGCGAGATATAAACTCATCTTTGCTCACTCGCATGTTAACTATTGAGCCCCTAAATTCTCGTGATGGTCTTATGATTTACTAAACATCTTTCTGTGTATGTAGTCCATCATTTTTTATGAAATCACTCATCATTGATAGTTTACTAAGCTAATTAGAGTTCCCCAAAAGGAATTAAGACAATTGATTCTGTGCTTAGAGAAATGTTCAAAACATTGAACAGGTGTAGGAACAAAAATAGCAAGTTTTTTCTTGGCTCAACTCCTACCTATCTGTTTTGATCCATTGATTAATGGATCATGTTCCAAGCAACATATATGATTATTTATGATCATTAGCTAGCTAAAGCGGCCCATTATACTCTCCAACAATCATTCATAGTAGGTGTGAAGCAGGATCAAGCAACACCAGTTCATCTCTGAAGACTATCCACCATCTCCTCCAAGAGTGGGATCAGAGCAACAACAAGCAAGATGGGAGATAGATTTACATCCTTCATTGAAAAATTGGAAAAAACAACCACTCAGCATGGTCACTAAGGATGCAAGCCTACCTTCAAGGGAGAATTCTATATGGATATTGTTGATATATTTAGGTAGTGATGTGTGTGAACACACTAGGACCGCCGGGGCACTTTTTTCCCTCTTTAGGAGGTTTTTTGCCCTTGGCTTGTATATACGCCTATTGCCCTAATGGGCTACTTATCTTTGTACATTCTCTAGTAATACATTCAGTATTGTGTGTTGTGCTCCAAACTTCTTCTTCTTCCTTGTGCTGCTCGCGTGCTTCCACATACGTCTAACTCCAACAATTGGTATCAGAGCAAGTCGTCGCTTCATCTAGGGTGCCGTTGACACTCCTCCGTTTGGAGTCTCAGAATCGTACGAATTTTGGTGAGCAAACTGAGGGTGTTTCCGAGATCAAAACAGCTTCGTTGTGTGGTGCCGAAATCGCGATCTGAGCTCGTTTCGACCTCCGAACGCACTATCCTAGCACTTGTGCAGGCTATTTCATCTTTTTGTGCCAAAGGTATATACCAGTTTCTGTTCGCCAGTTTAAGCGTCTCAAAGTCTGGTAAAGGTCTAGCAGAACTCGTCTGGGCAGTTCTCTTCAACTTTTTGACATACAGTCAATTTTCTGCATCAAGGTATTTTAGTCACCGGCCATGGCTGAAAGCAGTGATGTATTCTGTATGTTGGCTGTTGAGGATAAGTTGGATGGTACCAACTACCCATTATGGGCTTATATGATGCGACATGTATTGGTTGCAAAAGGATTGTGGAACATTGTGCAGGGTGTTGAAAGATGTCCCGTTACACCTCTGACTACAGGTACTGCAAATACAAGTGTTGGAGCTGATTAAGATGGTGTCGAAGATGATATTCCGCAAATTCCTGCTCGTGCTGCTGTTTCTGTTGCACCTACTGTAGAGCAGATTCATTGGGATGGTAGAGATGCCCAGGCACATGCATTGATAGCTTGTCCGTCAAACATGCCATTATTCCTCACATTCGCTCTTGCAGAAGAGATAAGGATGCTTGGGATACACTTACCACATTGTACCAAGCTAGGAATGAGGCTCGTGTTGCTTACCTCCGAAAATAGTTCGAGATTGAGCACATGAATGAAGGTGATTCTATGGACAATTTCCTAACAAAGATCAAAGACTTGAAGGACCAGTTGATTTCTGTTGATGAGGTTATACCAGCTCACTTGTGTAGACCGTTCTGAATGGTCTTCCCGATTCATAGTTTTGCTTCTACTCTTCAATTGATTATGAAAGGCAATCCAAATGCCTTATCATTTGAGGAGTTAGTCTCTGTTATGTTGCACGAAGATCAGTCTAGGCAAAACAGGTCCATTATGCGAGTTGCAGATCAAGCTTTCGTGGCTAGTCAGAAGGGCAAAGGAAAATGGAGCTCTTCAACTAGTAAGCAAAAATCTGCTAATTCTGCATATTCGAAGAAGGAAGATAAAGATGAGAAGAAATCAGAAAAGCAAAAATTGTTTTGTAAGTACTGTAAAGGGAATGATCATATCATAAAGAACTATCCAAAACTGGTTGCTAAAGAGGCAAAGAAGAAAGAGGCTGGAATGGTTGTTGCAAAGGCCTCTACACCAAAAACAGAGTCTGCAAATCTTGTACAGGAAGAAGAATGGGCGTTTACTATTGTCTGTAGTTTTGACCCATCTTCTCATGAGCAATGCATGTCTCTAGTAGACTCAGATGTTTGGTATTTTGACAGTGGGGCGACCAAACATATTACCTCGTAGCACAGTTTCTTCTCTTCACTTGAGCCTGCCCCCACAAGGAATAGTGTTACATGCGCCAATAACTGCTCTTATCCTGTTATGGGAGTTGGTAAGATCATTTTGACTACTGTTGATGGTAGTTCTTTCACTTTGTCAGATGCTTTATTTGTGCCAGGGATCAAAAAGAACCTATTATGAGTTTCTGCATTAGCCAAGATTGGCTTGGCTGTGAAATTTGTTGATGACACGTGTACAATTCATGATCTATCAAATGGCGATGTGATTATTGCTTCTGGCATTTTATGTCGTGGGTTGTATAAGCTCATAGACTATGAAAGATATGTAAATGATTTGGCATGTGTAGTAAATGATTCGCAGGCTATGTGAGATGCAAAGCTTTGGCATGCACGCTTTGGTCATCCGAATTTTGCTAGTTTGCTACGCCTGTAGAAATCTTAAATGGTGTCCTCGTTGCCCAAACTTGAGGCACCTAGAAAACATGTTTGTGAAGGCTGTATTTTGGGCAAAATACAGCGTTCATCCTTTCCAAAAGAGGTTCAGTTTGGGCTATTTAGAAATTGCAGCTTGTACATAGTGATGTCTTTGGTCCTATGTAGACACCTTCGTTTGGAAATTATCTTTACTTTGTGACTTTCATTGATGATTTTTCCAGGCATGCATGGGTATATCCACTCAAAGCAAAGTCTGAAGTGTTCATGTGCTTTAAACATTTTTTGGTTTTGGCTGAAAATCAAAGCATGTAAAATGGACACCCTCCGTTTTGATCGAGGGGGGGAATATATATCTTCTGATTTTAATGCATTTTTGGTTGAACGTGGGATAAAACACCAGTGTACAGTGTTGTATACACCTCAACAGAATGGAGTTGTTGAACGAAAGAACAGGTCACTCATGGAGATGGCGAGGTGCATGGTCAAGAGTCAGGCTTTACCACATAGTTTCTGGCTTGAGGCTGTCATGTGTGCAGCATATGTATTGAGCAGGTGTCCCACTAAAGCAGTGCAGTCTATCACTCCATATGAGGCTTGGCATGACCGCAAGCCATCTGTTGCTCATCTGCGTCTTTTTGGTTGTTTGGCATATGCACTAGTGCCTGAACAACATCGCAGAAAATTGGACGATAAGGCAGTAAAATGTATTTTTGTTGGGTACAGTTCCAAAAGTAAAGGCTATCGTCTGGATCATCCACAAACTAAATGCATTCTGGTTAGCCATGATGTTGTCTTTGTGGAAGATGTTATTCAGCCATTGCTTTCATGTAGTAAGGAGACATCTGTTAGCTCCAAAGACATGTATGATACTTTGATGCCTCTTTTTATAGGTGGACAGTCTAGTGCTGGTCCTACTGAGGCAACTTCTCAGCCTTTGCAGGTTTCATGTGATGATGCAAATCATTCCATTTCTGATGCAGATTTACATGATGCACTAGTTGATGAGAGAGCTGATATTGAGCAGGCAAAAACTATGCCAAAATGGCTGGTGCAGACTTTGCATGACAGCAAATTAGATGCACCTCTGTCATATCGTACTCGTTCACGCTCTCATAGTGCCTCTTTTCCATCAGATTGCTATGCTATGGCTGCATCTAGTCTCTGTGATGAGAATGAGCCTCTTTCATTTGATGAAGCACAAAATTCAGAAAATTGGATGGCTGCTATGCAATCTGAATATGATGCAATAATGAAGAATGGTACTTGGTCTTTATGTGACTTGCCTCCTGGCAAGAAGGCCATTGGCACTAAGTGGGTATACAAGCTGAAGCGTAAACCTGATGGTACAATTGATAGGTATAAGGCTAGGCTTGTTGCAAAGGGTTATGCGCAGGAAAGAGGCATTGATTTTGATGAGACCTTTGCCCCTACATGCCGTATGACTACTGTTCAAAGCATTTGTGCACTTGCAACGCATCATGGTTGGAATGTATATTAGTTGGACATTAAAACATCATTTCTGAATGGTGACTTGCATGAAATAGTGTATGTTTTTCAGCCCCGTGGCTTTGTGCAGAAAGGACATGAAAACCAGGTGTGCAGGTTAAAGAAGGCATTATATGGTTTAAAGCAAGCACCACGTGCTTGGTATGAGAAGATACATGCCTATCTGATTGCACATGGTTTTGAGAACAGTCCAACTGAAAGGACCTTATATGTTAAGCGTGCTAATGATGTGCTTCTGATCATTGTTGTCTATGTTGACGACATGCTTCTCACTGGTCCTATTGAGAAGCATATTGCTGATTTTAAGGCTGATTTGCATGCCTCATTTGAGATGTCTGATTTGGGGCATTTGCATCACTATTTGGGCATTCAGTTTATGCAAGTTGATGGTGGAATGGCTTTGTGTCAAATGAAATATGTTGACACATTATTGCAGCGTTTTGGCCTTGAAGACTATAAGCCTATTGCCACTCCTATGGAGACAGGTTTATGATTGAGTCTTCATGATGCTGGAGATGCATTTGATGTTGTTCTTTATCAGCAGGCTGTAGGATGCTTGATTTACTTATGTATTACTTAGCCAGATATTCAGTTTGTTGTCTCACACATGAGTAGGTTTATGCATTGCCCAGGAGTCACGCATTGGAAGGCGGTTAAGCGCATCTTTCGCTACTTGAGTGGTACTCGGTTACTTGGGTTGTTTTATCCCAAGGGGGCATCACTACCGCCAGATTTGCATGCTTTTTCTGACTCAGATTGGGCTGGTTGCTATGACACTCGTGTGTCCACCAGCGGTTTTTGCTTCATGCTTGGTAGCTCATGTATATCTTGGTTGAGCAAGAAGCAGCCTACTCTAGCCACTTCCAGTTGTGAGGCTGAGTATAGGGCAGCTTTCACAGCGAGTGTTGAGTGTGTGTGCCTCACACGCCTTATCGCTGATTTGGGTGTTGGCCAGTCGTCTGCCACCACCATCTTCATTGACAGTTAGAGCGCATTGGCAGTTGCGAGGAACCATGTGTTCCATGCTCGCACTAAGCACATTGAGGTGCATTATCACTATGTCAGGGAGAGGTTCTCTGCTGGGGAGATCAGCTTGGCATATGTGCCCACGCAGGAGAACATAGTAGACCTTTTCACGAAGGCTCTGCCTAGGGAGAAGTTTGAAGCTTTCCGCAAAGCTTTGGGCTTACTTCCTTTTGTGGAGTGATTTCCACATAGCTTGGCACTTCCTTATACATGAGTGCCAGCTCCTTGTTTACCGCATCACTCCCAAGGGGGATTTGTTGATATATTAGGTAGTGATGTGTGTGAACACACTAGGACCGCCGGGGCACTTTTTTCCCTCTTTAGGAGGTTTTTTTCCCCCAGCTTGTATATATGCCTATTGCCCTAATGGGCTACTTACCTTTTTACATTCTCTAGTAATACATTCAGTATTGTGTGTTGTGCTCCAAGCTTCTTCTTCTTCCTTGTGTTGTTCGCGTGCTTCCACAGACGTCTAACTCCAACAGATACATCTCAAGAGATGAACAAATGCCAATCTTTAGGAGCAAGCATCAACCTACAAGGGAAGAGCAACAAAGGTTGACCACATGGTGTGCAAAGGATGTTCTTGCCAGGTCTTAGCTACTAAACTCAATCTTTGATTTCTTGTTACCAGATATTAGGAATTTCAAGACCTCAAAAGATACTTGGTAAGTACTCTCATCATATTTCTCCTCAAATACAAGAGCTAGGAAGAATGAATTATGGATGGAATTTACACCTCTAAAGAAACAATCAAACAAGGAGTGACTGATTATGTAACCAAGATGAAAGATGTGGTTGATCAGCTTGCAAGCATTGGAGAGGAGATAGAAGAAGAATAGATAGTAAGGGAGATAATTAATGGTGTCAAGCTGATGATAAGTGGGAGTCCTTCACCACAACAATGGATCTCTGCATGGAAATGCAAATACCTGACCTCAACACATCTATGGGGCAACTCTTCACCCATGAGACAAAGCTCAACAAGAATGGTGACAACTCTAGAGGTAACCAATCTTTTGCCCTTTATAGAGATAATAATAAGCTAAGGATAAAGGTAAAAACAAGAAAAATGAAGAAGACGCTAGTACTTCTCAAGCTAACTATGCAAGAAGAGGAAGACGTGCTAGAGGAAGGGGCATAGGAGGAAAGCAAGGTAGGGGGAGATCCTACAACAATTCATTTTGCAAGATTTGTGGTCTTACCAACCACACCATAGAAGAATGCCTCAAGAATATAAGGAATCAAAGGGGAAGAGGCTTCCATAGTGGTAACTATGGACAATCCAAAGGCAAATACAACAATGGTGGAGGCAACTACAAGCCTAACTACAATCAAGGCTACAACAAAAAAAATTATCAAAGAATTTATAGAGGGAGAAGGGATACTGAAGACCAAAAAGATTCACTCCTCATCATGAACATGACATCCATGTCATCATGAACATGACAACCAAGAAGATTCACTACTCATCATAAACACGACATCGAAGAAGATTCATTACTCATCATGAACATGCCATCCAAGAAGATTCACTACTCATCATGAACATGACATCCAAGAAGATTCACTACTCATCATGAACATGACATCCAAAAATTTTCAAGGAAGTTACAAAGGGAGAAGGGACTACAAAAACTATACTGAAGACCAAGAAGATTCACCACTCATCATGAACATGAGCATCTTTTCTATAGTGATTCAGGTTGCTCTAATCATGTGGTTGGAAATGTAGCTCTATTATCTGATCTTGAAGAACCAAAAGGGAAGCATGAAGTACAGATTGGTGATGTACTAAACACTCAGTGAAGCAAATTAGAAATATCAAAACATCTGATGGTAGCATGAACCTTTTGAGTAGAGTTCTATATGTGCCAACTAAAACCAAAAACCTAATTAGTGTTGGACAAATTGTTGAGAAAGGTTTATAGGTCAGATTCAGTAAGCATGGAGCATATGTGGAGACCCTCAACAAGGCTTCAAAAGGATTGCTAAAGGTGATAAGTCTAGTAGATTGTTCACATTTGAGATTGAAGACACAAGGAACATAGAACTATTCAAATAAAGAGATCAAACCTTATCTGAGCTAGAAATATGTCACAAAAAAGCTAGGACACATAGGCGAAAGAACTATAATGCAAATATGCAGGGATCAAAGTGTGCTTGGCATTCCTAATGCGACAAAGCAACATATGATATACAAATGTGGAGCATGCCAATTTGGCAAAGCTCACAGGCAACCATTCAACATGAAGGGATACATTCATGAAGACTATTTTGAGCTTGTACATACTGATGTGTGGGGTCCTAGCAAAGATCTATCAATCTCAAGTTCAAGGTACTATGTTTCATTTATTGATGATAACAGTAGATGGAAAATCCTTTATTTCATGAAGCATAAGGATGAGGTATTTACATGTTTCAAAAAGTACTTTGCACTAGTTGAAAACCAAATAGGAAGCAACTCGAAGAGGATCATATCTGATGGAGGTGGTGAGTATTTTTCACATGAATTTGATTCATCTCTACATGAGAGGCATAAAGAGTGAAGTAACAACAAGGTATACTCTTGAGTTGAATGGAGTGAGAGAGAGAGAAGGAACATGTTAATTGTTTAAGTTTGTAGGTCTATGTTGAATGAGAAGAAGCTACCTAATTATGTATGGGTAGAGGCAATTTCCATAGCCACCTACTTGGTGAATAGGCTCCAATCCAAATCATTGGATGGTATGACACCCTATGAAGCATGGAATGGCAGGAGACCCTCATTGGACCATTGCAAAATATTTGAATCCATTGCTTATGCATAGATTTCTTCATAAATTACAGAGAAACTTGACCCTAAAGTTGAGAAATGTATATTCATTGGGTATGATCAGAACCAAAAGGGCTATAGGCTGTATAATCCCATTAACAAAGCCTTCATAGTTATTAGGGATGTAGTCTTCAATGAAAATAACTCATGGTTTAAAGATGATTGCAGGAAAGTCAAGTTACTATATGATTTGGAAAATGATTTTCCAAATCTCACTCAAGAAGATCAACAATTAGTAGAAGATATCAACTCAGAGGATGAAGAGCAAAATGACCTCAAGGTGCGGAAGTCAAGAGGCAAGATTAAACTCAAGCAATTAGAAGACATATTGTTGGTGGTAAAGGGATTTGCTGAAGCTCATGGAGTGGACTATGAAGAAACCTTTTCACCTATGGCAAAGATGCCAACAATTAGAGTTTTGGTAAGTGTTTTTGCTTCTTAAATTTGGAATCTATATATTTTAGATGTCAAGAATGCATTCTTAAATGGATGGATATAAGAAGAAGTGTATATGGCACAACCACCAGGTTTTTAAGATGAAGGTAAAGTAGGATATGTATGCAAGCTAATGAAGGCACGCTATGGTCTCAAGCAAGCTCCTAGAGCTTGGAACAATAGGCTTGTTACTTAGTTATAGGACCAAGGCTTTGTGGCTAGCAAGACAGATTCTTATCTATTTATTAAGAAGAACAAATGAGAATTTATCTACTTATGTGTCTATGTAGATGACATCATCATTACAAGAAGTGATGCTCATGGCATCAAGCAGGTTAAGGCTCAACTAATGGAGGAATTTAAAATTAGTGATCTTGGTTTATTAACCTACTTTCTTGGCATAGAGCTTGTGTACATAGATTCTCGTATATTTATTACTCAAAGGAAGTATATACATGGTATGTTGGTAAAGTTCAAGATGGAGAACACTAAAATTGCACATACACTTATGGAACGCAATCGAAAGTTGAGTTCTCATGAAGGAGAACTAGTTGATGATGTTACATGTTATCAACAACTTGTGGGAAGTCTCAATTATGCTAGTGCACTATCATTATGTGAGGGAAAAAATGCTTAGTAAGGAGATTCAACTATCTTATGTATCAACTCATTTACAACGTGTAGATATAGTCTCAAAGTCATTGGATGGAACAAAGATGAAAATATTCAAACTAATGATTGATTTGCACGAAATCAAGGACAAATGAAGACCAAGCATGTTAGGCTTGAGGGGGATCTTTTGATTCAATTTAAACCAAGCCCACATACTTGGTTTATGAACTCGTACTTGATTTATTCACATAACTTATGCAGGGCTTCATATGATCAAGCTCTTGTAAATGTTCTTCAAATTTACCTTTGTAAAAGTGGTTCACATCCATGTGGAGTTAGGAAGCTCTAAAATCACAAATCATTTGTTTGTTGAGTGATGAGGGAATCTATCCTATAATTTAGGATTCATCTTTTAGGTATATCTTTGAATTTGAATTCAACCTTTGGGTCCAAGTACAACTATAAGAAGAGGATCAAAAGGTCCCACGTGTATCTAGAGCCCATGAGACCATTTTGAGAGACATTCATTGTGAAGTGAGAGCTTATCTCATAGCTCATTCACCCATCACACATTGAGCAATGTATAATTGCCAATGACATTGTATTTGTATATGAATTAATACACATATGATCATTACATTTTCATTTCACTTCTCTGCTATAATTCCATCAGAGTAGTAATCTTCTTACAGCTTGTTCTTAGTGCATCATTGATTATTTTCATGGTTTAAAGCATTGTAGATTCAGCATACTACCTAGTACATGACTACAAATTTTCATTAGCATTGCCTTTCTAGATTACGAGATATTAACTCATCTTTGCTCGCTGGTCCGTTAACTCTTGAACCTCGAAATTGTCACGATGGTCTTATGATTTGCTAAACATCTTTTTGTGTGTCTAGCCAATCATTTTTTTTTGAAATCACTCATAGTTGATACAAGTTACTAAGCTAATTAGAGTTTCGGAGAAGGAATTAAGCTAATTGCTATTGTTCTTAGAGAAGTATTCAAATTATTAAACAGATGTGGGAACAAGAATAGCAAGTTTTTTGTTCTTGTCTCAAATCCTACCTATATGTTTTGATCCATTGATTAGTGGATCATGTTCCAAGAAACATATATGATTATTTATGATCATTAGATAGGTAAAGAAGCCCACTATACATTCTACCAATCATTCATAGCAAGTGTGAAGCAAGATCAAGCAAGAACACTTCATCTCTGAAGACTATCCACCATCTCCTCCAACAAAACTTTCCAACGTTGCCAAAGAGGAATGAGCATACACAAGAAGACTCAAGTGATTTTGATGATGATCAAAAACTCCAAGAAGAGAAATCAGCTCTTGGAACTCCTAATGCAAAGATAAAGTGCCGGAGTTGAGAGATGTGTTAGAATCATCTCAACGAGCTATAAGGAGATCTACCAGAGAGAAAAGGAGGCTAGGAAAGTATCCTTATGACACCTCCTTGGTCATGAAGCATTCTGTTTTGTATTGCCGAAGACAGAAACTCAAGAGAACCATCAACATATAAAGAGGCCAAGAACAATCCAAAAAAGAGAGATGTCATGGATGAAGAAATTGAAGCCTTACAAGACAATTAGGCTTTAGAATTGGTCCCAAGAAACGATCTATGAAGGTAAGTGGCTCATTATGGATTTACAAAGTAAATAAGAATTTAAAGATGCCCACAATTAGAGTAATTATGAGTGTAGCATCTTCCAAGAATTTGAATATCTATCAAATGGATGTTAAAAATGTTTTTCTAAATTGTTTGATTTGAGAGGAAGTATACATGGCTCAACCTCTTGGTTTTGACGGTCAATTATATTTAGAACATGTATGCAAGTTAAGGAAAGCTTAGCTCCTACAACTTGGATTCATAGACTACTCATTTATTTGCAAGATAAAGGATTTATGATAAGCAAGGTAGATCCTTCCATCTTTGTGAAGAGGAATCACTCAAAGGTTATATACCTTTGTGTCTATGTGGATGATACAATCATTATAGGTAATGACGCAAATGGAATCAAGAGGACCAAAGCTCAAATGAAAGAAGAGTTCAGGATTAGTGATCTTGTCTTACTCACTTACTTCCTAGGTTTGGAAGTGGTATATACAGAAAGAGGTATTGTACCTAACTTAGAGAAAGTACATTGGAGATATGCTCTCCAAATTAAAAATGGAAAATACAAAGGTTGCATGTACATTTAGTGCAGGATCTTTCAATACATTTAGCAAGCTTAAATGCTTTTCCAAATATTCAAGATCACTTATCAATTCATGTACCTCACATGGAGAACCACATATGAACACCTCCTTGTCAATATACGTGTATTTACTTTTGGATAAATGTAAGAGCTAGAGAATATTGAAACGCTTGAAGTTAGTGTTGTGAAAGATGGATGGACACTCCAAGAAATGAGTAGGTACTGTTAGATCGTGCTCTGTACAAACCCCTTGTAGCTTCAGAGTTGGGTTGTGGGCCCTCTTAGCTTTCCAATGGCATTATTTAAGTGCCTATGTACTTTATCAACGCAGATGATGAGGACATCATCAACCTAGAAGAGTTCAAGGCATGGAAGTCGAAAGGCAAAGTCAAAATGAAGAAGTTGGAAGATGTACCTGAATCATCCAACCAAGCAATCAAAAGATCACAAAGGGAGAGCAAGAAGCCAATCAGATATGGGTATGACACTTCCCTAGTTACTAAGCACTCTGTTTATCTTGCAAAAGACTTGTCATTTAAAGAACCATCATCATATGAAGAGGCAAAGACCAAGGAAAAATGGAAGGCAGCTATGGATGAGGAAATCGAAGCACTCAAGGAGAATGATACTTGGGAACTAGTAGCAAAGAAGGAGTCTATGAAGGTAATTGGTTCTAGATGGATCTATAAGATCAAAAGGAATTATGATGGATCAATAAGCAGGTACAAAGCTAGACTTGTGGCTAAGGGTTTTGCACAGACCCAAGGAGTTGATTATGAAGAAACCTTCTCACCTGTGGCCAAAATGCCAACCATCAGAGTATTGGTAAGTCTGACTGCATCAAAAAATTGGAACATGTATCCGTTCGATGTAAAAATTGCATCTCTAAATGGGTGGATTTCAGAGGAGGTGTACATGTCTCAACCTCCTGGCTATGAGGACCCAAACAAGGTAATATATGTATGTAAATTGAACAAAGCTCTTTATGGATTGAAACAGGTACCTAGGGCATGGAGCCATAGGTTGACCACATATCTTCAGGATCAAGGTTTTATCATGAGTAATGCAGATACTTCTCTATTCATCAAGAGAAGTAATTCAGAGGTAATATACCTATGTGTATATGTTGATGATTTCATACTCACAAGTAATGATGCTAATGGCATTAAGCAGATCAAGAATCAGATGATGAAGGAGTTCAAAGTTAGTGACCTTGGATCACTAAAATATTTTCTTAGACTTGAGTTAGTCTACACTAACTCGGGAATTTATATTACTCAAAGAAATTATATATATGATATGTTAAAGAAGTTTCACTTGCAGGATGCCAAAGTAGCAAGTTGCTTATGGAGTAAGTGTTCTAAGTGAGTTTATGCCCAAACCTAGGGCACTTCATTTGGAAGCTGCCAAAAGGATTTTCAAGTACCTTAAGGGCACTCAAAATCAACGGTTATATTTTCCTTATACATCAAACTTGGATATCAAGATATATTCAGATGCAGATAGGGAAGGTTGCAAAGATGATAGAAGAAGTACCTCATGTTACCTATCTTTTGCAGGTGATAAACCTATATCATGGTCTTCAAAGAAGCAACCTACTCTTGCTTTATCTTCTATAGAGGTAGAATATAGAGGATTGGTCAATGCTACTCAAGAGGCCATATGAATCAGATTGTTATACACAGATTTCGGTTTGCATACCACATCTCCAATGGTTTTTTGGAGATAATACAAGCTCATTACATCTTGCAGCAAATCCTATTTATCATGCTAGGACCAAGCATATAGAGGTCCACTTTCATTATGTGAGAGAGAAGCTATTGAGCAAGGAAATTCAGATGGCTTATGTATCTACTAATATGCAATGTGTAGATTTATTGACTAAAGCATTAGATGGTACAAAAGCTTGTAGGTTTAAGGGAATGATTGGATTGTAGAACATTCATGAATACTGAAGATCATGACCAAGCCAAAATGTTTGGCTTGAAGGGGAGCTCTTGGTGCAAAGTTCAAGCCTTCACATTTGGCAAGAAGTTCTGAGTATTTGAAGCTCCATGGAAACCATTGCTAGGAAGATCTTTTATCTTTACCATTTGTAAAAGTCATTTTGACTTGTAGGAATCATTGTAACCACCATTAAACTCGTGGAGTTTGTTAGTTGAAAAGTCAGGACTTCAATTGAGGGAATATCTCCTAGATTGGAGGACTACTTTTAGTGAGACCCAATGAATAATTCAAATTCAAATTTGAAATCAGTCAACTATAAAAGATGTAAACAAACTCGCGGGTATAAACACTCTATTTCTTGAGTTCTCCATTGCCAAATCGTAAGAGAGTGAGGTCTACATTTTAACCCACAATACTCACCGTCATTAGGCATTGATTACCAAGCCTATGATCTTGTACAACATTTTTCTTTAATAGAATAGACCTACATTACTCATCTATGGTCTCTCTGTTATAGTCATTCATAACTCTCAACTTGTATTGCTCATATCTGAGTCATTTCTCCACCATTTTCAATGTGCTATAGCTTCTTGGATTCCCCTCTAAGTTATCTACATGCTCACAAAGTTTGAAGACAATCCATTCAGCATATTGGAGAAAAAATCATCCAAGCACTCACTGGTCAAACTCTGCATAGGTCCTAAAAAAGCGAGGGTTATTATTTAATTGCTAAGTTGATTGCTTTGTGTATAGTGCATCATCTTAAGTGATTCCACTTGGAATCATTAGATTACTAAGATAATTAGATACCTATAAAAGGAAGTTTTCCAATTCCTACTGGACCGGAAGCACTGAGCATAACAAGTAGCAGGTGTGTGAACACAAATAAAAGGTTTTCATTAATCCTTCAACTTGGAAGTAGTCTGTTTTTGGTTCAATCATTTCTCACATCATTTACATTCTGAGTAGGCTCTCCTTAGTGAGGCTTGGAAACTCCTCTTCCAAGTCATAAGGTAGGTTTACTTTCCTGCATTCACTATCAAAGCAAGAGTCATTCTCATCAAAGACCACATCTCTATTGACCATGAATCCTTTGTTTAAAGGATTGTAGAACCTGTATCCTTTCTGATTCAAGTCATACCCTATGAAGATGCACTTCTCCGCCTTGGGGTATAGCTTACCTCTAATCTGAGAAGGGATATGCACGTAACCGACACATCCAAAGATCCTGCAATGATCAAGTGAGGGTCTTCTGCCATGCCATGCTTCATATGGGGTCATCCCATCAATAGATTTAGATGGCAACCTGTTCACAAGATAAGTGGCACTAGATACATTCTCTACCCACAAGTAGTTAGGTAATTTTTTCTCATTTAACATTGACCTAGCTGTTTCAAGAATTAATCTATTTCTCCTCTACCATCCCGTTTTGCTCAGGGGTATACCTTGTTGTAACTTCTCTCTTGATTCCTCTGTCTTGCAAGAGTATTAAACTCATTTGAGAAGTACTCACCTCCTCGATCTGACCTTACTCTCTTTAGGTTTCTCCCTCTTTGGTTCTCAACAAGTGGAAGATACGTTTTAAACCAATTGAATACTTCATCTTTGTGCTTCATAAAGTACAATACAGTCCACCTATTGCAATCATCAATGAAAGATGCATAATACCTTGATCTATAGATTGAGGGATCCTTACTTGGTCCCCATACAACTGTATGGACAAGCTCTATGTAGTCCTCATGCATGTAGCCTTTCCTTGAGAAGGGTAATCTATGAGATTTTCCAAACTGACAAGCACCACATTTATAAATCATTTGTTGCTTGGATACATTAGGTATCCCAAGCACACATTGATCTCTACATATCTATTTTAAGGTTCTTTCACCAACATGACCTAATCTCTTATGCCAAATTTCAAGCTCTAATAATGTTTGATCTTTGTAACTATAAAGTGCAATATTCTTTGTATCTTCAAGTTCAGAAGTAAATAGTCTACATGTCTTTTCTCCTTTGGAAATTCTCTTAAATCCATGTTGGGGATCCTCCATAAATGCTCCATATTGGTTGAACCTGACCTACAAACCCTTTTCCACAATCTATCCAAAAATCATCAAATTCTTGGTAATTGTAGGTACATATAGAACCCTACTCAACAGATTCTTGTTTCCATCAGAGGTCTTAACATTTCCTACTTTAATCACTAAGTGCTTGGTGTCATCACCTGTTTGTACCTGATGCTTACCCTCTGGTTCCTCAAGGTTAGAGAGAAGAGCTACATTGCCATGCCACATGGTTTGAGCATCCTGAGTCAATGTAGAAGTGATGATCATCATTTATACCTAGTCTTGAAGTCATATTTATAATTACAAGAGAATCTTCTTGCTCCTCTCTGTAGTTGTTGTAATCTTTCCTTGATTTGTAGCCTCCTTGATAATTGCTAATGTAATTGTTGTTGTAGTTTTTGTTGTATCCTTGATGGTGATTGAATCTTCCTGTTGATTCTGTATATCCACCTCTTTGATACCCTCTACCTCTCTGATTCTTGAAGTTCTTGTAACACTCATCTGTAGTATGATTTGAAAATCCACAAATATTACATAGTGAGGAGTTAAAGGGTCTCCCCTTACCTTGCTTACCTCCTTTGCCCCTTCCTCTTGAGGTTCTACCTCTACTTGCATAGTTGGCTTGGGAGGTAGTTCCTTCATCTTCAACCTTCTTGTTCTTCCCTTTCTCTTTGGAGTTACTTTTATCAGTGTATAGGGCAGAAGAGCTATTATCTCTTGATGAATCTCCATTCTTGTTAAGCTTGGCTTCATGGGTAAATAATTTCCTCATGAGAGTGGTAAGGTCTGGAATCTGCATATGCATGTAGAAGTCCATGGCAGTTGTGAAGCTCTCCCATTTGTCATGATCTTTAATACCTTTGATTACTGGCCTTAGAATCTGCTCCTCTTTAGTTTCTTCTCCTATGCTTGCCAATTGATCTGCTACATCTTTCACTTTGGTCACATACTCTAAGATGCCTTGCTTGGGTTGCTTTCTTTGAGTTGTAAAATCAATCCACAATTGGTTCTTCCTAGCCCTTGTGTTGGAAGTGAAATAAGAAGACAATGTTTCCCAAGTTTTTTGGGATGTCTTACAGTTCCTAATATGTGGAAGAAGAAAATCAGAGATTGGGTTAAGTAAGTTGGACCTTGCTAATGCATCCTTGGCACACCATGTGTTGAGTCTTTCATGCTCCTCTCTTGTAGGTTGTCCTTTGCTTCTGAATATGGGCATCTCCTCATCTCTTGAGATGTATCCATAGAGGATCCTTCCTTGCAAGTATGTCTTGATCCTCAAGGATCATGCTTAATAGTTGTTCCTGTCCAATTTATCAATGAAAGAAGGAAAATCATCTGCCATTTTACCTTAGCTTTGCTCTGATACCTCTGTTCGGAAAGATGGATGGACACACCAAGAAATGAGTAGGTACTGCCAGATGTTGCTTTGTACTAGCCCCTTGTAGCTTTAGAGTTGCGTAGCGGGCCCTCTTAGCTTTCAAATGACACTATGTAAGTTCCTATGTACTTTGGAAATGATGTGAGAAATGATTGAACCAAAAATCGACTACTTCCAAGTTGAAGGATTAATGAAAACCTTTTATTTTTGTTCATATACCTACTACTTGTTATGCGCAGTGCTTCCACTACAGTAGGAATTAGAAACATTCCTTTTAGTGGTATCTAATTAGCTTATTAAGCTAATGATTCTAAGTGGAATCACTTAAAATGATGCACTATACACAAAGCAATCAACTTAGCAATTAAATCACCACCCCCAATGTTTTAGGACCTTTGGAGAGTTTGACTAGTGAGTGCTTCGACACACTTTTCTCCTAATCTACTGAATGGATTGTAATCAAAATTTGTGGGCACAAAGATAACGTGAAGCTGAATCCAACAAGCAATAGAACATTGAAAAAGGTCGAGAAAGGACTGAGATATGAGCAGTATAATTTGACAGTTATGAATGACTATAACAGAGAGACCATAGATGAGTAATGTAGATGTGTTGTATTAAAGAACAACGTTGTACAAGATCATAGGCTTGATAATCAATGCCTAATTATGGTGATTAGTGTAGGTTACAATGTATACCTCACTCTCTTACAATGTGGCAATGGAGAACTCGGGAAGTAGAGTATACCCATGAGTTTTTTCTTTACATGTGTTATAGTTGACTGATTTCAAATTTGAATTTAAATTGTTTATTGTCTATCACTAGAAGTAGTCCTCCAATCAAGCACATATTCCCTCAATTGAAGTCGTGACTTTTCAACTAATAAACTCCACGAGTTTAGTGGTGGTTACAATGATTCTCCCAAGTCAAAATGACTTTTACAAATGGTAAAGATAAAACATCTTCCTAGCAATGGTTTCCATGGAGCTTCAAATATTCATGAACTTCTAGCCAAATGTGAAGGCTTGAACTTTGTACCAACAGTTAGGGAGCTAAACCCATGACTCATGTGGTAGAAGAAATAAACTCAAATCACCCCTAAAGTGTAGAAATAGTTTTAGGTGAGGAAATTCAAAATTCAAACTCACTAGTTTAGTATAAAAAGAGAGGCTTTTAGTTGTGGATTAGAGAGAGTCATTTTGAGAACTATTCAGCTATAACATTGCGCATAACTTGAGCTCAACATATGCATGAGTAGTCTAGTACACTAGCCTAGTATCATATTTTAACTACCATACTTAGTTTGATAAATGTCTTCAATTTCATTTCTATCTATTGCTCTCTATTGCAGTTCATCATTTCAATGATTTTCCAGAAGTGATTTCTATATTTGTACTCAACCATTTGATGCACTCTAATATGTTAGTGTTACAATGAAGTTTTCACTATTTACATATCAAGTTTTATTATTTTTAGTTTGGCCAATCTTGAGATATGAACTGCTAAAGTTGACTATGTCTACAAAATCTTTCTCTTGAAATGTCGTGATGACCCCCTTGAGTTGCTAAACTCATTTCTCAATGTATAGTTCCTCAAGTTCATGCAATATTTTTATTAAGTTATTTATACAATTCAATTATCGTTAATTCATACTAGCTTTTGAGCTCTAAGAAAAATATTGAGCACTTACATTCTCATAATAGAAAGTTTTCTCTCATTTCTTGCATATCCGAGTTATCTATTTATGTGAAAACGTTTGGGGATGATGTTGCAAAGTACCTACTGGTTTTAAATGAATTATTGTGAAGCAAAAGAAGTCTAATAAGCATCCCTTGAGTCAACTTGGTAGGTGTAGAGCAGGTTTTGTGCAATACTAGCTCATCTCTAGAGCATACCCAACTATCTCCTCACATTTAATGAACAAATTTGGTATACAAGCCAACATTGCTTCATGCCAAAATGCAAAAAATATTTTTCTTCATCCCTAACACATACACAACATCTACCAATCTGAACAAACTATCATCAAGAGTAGTCAAAATGATCTAAACAAGTCTTGCTATAGGATATGAGGAGTTTTTAGCCTAGTTGACCCACAAAAATAATGTCAAAAGCAATAATAACATAACAATTTCAGTGATCATAAACTATATACCTATCATTAACAAAACTATTAACCAAGTGAGTTTTGGCTAATGCTAAAAGTAACCTCTAACTTTTCTTTATCCCTGCTACTTATAAAGAATCTAAAAATGTGAAAGAACTTCCATCTAGAGTAGTCATAATGATCTTATCAACTCCCATTACAAGATAGGAGGATTTGTTAGGGCATGTGATAGTATTCCCCTTAGGTGTAAGCTCAAGTAAACTAAAGAAAGTACGCTTCAAGGAAATATGTTTGGGTGCCCCACTATCAACGTACTAACCATTTGAGTCTACTCTAGATGTACAAATCTTGTCAATGGTGAAGATAACTACATTAGTAATGTTCCTTACATTAGTTGAAAATGAGAACTTATAGTTAGTCAAAATGGATGTAAAGACTAGTTACTTGCATGGAGATCTTATAGACTGTATATGGAATAACTCAATGCGTATGAAAGTCCTTGCAAGGAGAATCTAGTATATAAGCTGAAGAAGAGCTTGTATGGACTTAGACATTATCCAAAACAGCAGTATCAAAGTTTTTTTGCATTCATGAAGTCTCAAAGCTACTACAAAATCAATGTGGAACACTATTTCTAAACTAAGAGATGCTAATATGGAAACTTGATATGCTTAATACTTTACGTTGATGACATGCTTGTTACCAGGAGGTTCTCGAAAAATTCTTTCTCTTGAAGTCACAATTAAGTTTTCATTTTCACATGAAATATTTGAGAGATGCTAAACACGTAGATGAAATGAGGTCTACTCATGATAGGGTAAAAATATGCGTATAGTTGTCTTAGAGTGAGTATACAGCCAAAATAGTTCATGAATTCAATATTCATGTCAAAAGGAATAAAGTACAAAATGTCCTACATATGTGATGCCAAGAAAGGATAAATATCTTAAATCTAACCAGATAAGGTAATTTATGAGAAAAAAAACTTATGAGTCTATTAATTATAGTCTCATGTATGCTCTCGGTAGCTATCAAACCATACATTGCATTTGTAGTGGGGGTCGTGAGAAAATATATGTCAAATGCTAGAAAGAAGCATTGGAATGTGATAAAAATTATATTGAGGTGTGTGAGTGGCATTAAGGATATGTTTCAATGCTTGGATCGAGGTGATGCATACATTTAGAGATACACAAGCTCTGACAATAGTGATTGTATAGAGAATAGAAATTCTACTTCATAGTACATTTTTCACTTCACATGTCGTGATATTTTTTAGAAATCCCATCTTCAACAAGGTAAAAAATTTTCCATTGTAGAAGTAGAGCATGTTACAAGAATAGAGTCATGTAAGGAGACATTATCGCTTTCTAGATCGGCATGTGACATGGCCATACCTCAACATGTACTTTCTTTTCTCAATGATAGCCAAATTCGTACTTCGTTGGCTATAAATATTATTATTGATGCAAAATCCAAGCTTATTTAGGTGTGGCATCAATTTATTCATGGTTGCTTGGCCACCGATCACATTTTTCTTAAGACGCTTTCTAGTCTAGAAGATGTAGTAGATGCTTTGACAAAAGCTCTACCACATGATAGCTTTTTGGACATTGGTGTCACAATGGGGATCAATAGATATTATCTTGCACAATCCTTTTTACACTTTATAACATGTCCATGCGGTGGGAGCTATAAGTCTATACTCATAATCAGATATTATTTATCATTCTTTGTTTTTATCCCTTGCCAAATCAGCCATATTAGTCTTTAATAGGAGATTGTTACTAGTTTTTAAAGTTAGTGTTTATGTGAAATGCCACCAAATCTTCACCAAATCATGTTGTAGTGCATTTACTAATAAAAATTTAGTGTTTTATCACCCCCAAGAACATTATTAATACTTCTAAGCTGAATATATTGAAATTGTGGTCTTTGGTTCTTTGGTTCTTTTGTTCTTTGGTTTTGTCTTTTTCCATAGGTCCATATTTACAAGTGTAGAGAGCGCCTACAATGCAATCCAAAAGGATAATCTACCATACAAAGATTTGGGAATTTACATTTTAGAAAAGGTTGACAAACTTATTAATATCGGAAATAAGATAGCAATCTGTGCACCCTAACCGATTATACAGAGAGCACAAGAGTGAGCACAAACTGTGACTGCTATTGAACAAAATTCCAGGAAATCTATGATTACACATCTACATATAGTAGATGAACTAAAGGATCCATGTGAAGCTTGCTTAATAGGAACCAACAAAAAAAAAGCATTGACACAAGAAATAAAAAACTAATGGTGGTACAGCATTCGAATCAAGTGATTTTCAAGATGTTTGCAAGAATAAAGGGGAGAAGCTTCAATTGATCATGTCATATAGATTTGCTTTTTTAAACGTTATAGAACATAGGAATCATACGATTTTCCCTATGGAAAGATGCATGCTAAAAGAAAACGGATTTCGTAATTGATGTTTGGCTAAAGTTCTCAACACCGTTTTATATATCCACGATTAGATTTTAAAAAAATCATTTAAAGTGAAAAATACCATTTCAAAAACGGAAAAAGAAAGTCAGAACCAGCAACAACTTATTTTTGGCAGTTCTCTGAGCTTGATAAGATAATCTAAAGGTTCTGTAGTAGACAGGTATCTCGACGGAACATAACACTGAGAAAAACATTGTGCAATTATAAATGTTTACAAGAGTTCTACATGTGTGATTGTTTGGAAGCCTATGAGATAGACTTTCTATTCTTTTAAGCACACAAATTCTGTCTCATAAAATACTATAACAATATAGTTAAAGGAAAAATAAATTGATGTCCTAATCTTCTATACATCTCAAGTACGACATGTGAACATTGATGCAAATGTATTGGAAAATTATTGGAAACATTGACCGAGAATCTACAATCGAGTGAGGCCTTCTTATTATTGAAACATTGAAATCTTAAAATTTTAAACTCTTGTATTTGAGCTTCAAACTATCCTATATGCAAGTCAAAACTTTCATTATATTCCACAATGTTTCTTCTATGACCTATGACGCAGCCTTCGGTTATGGCGCTTCCATCAGAGGATGCATATTCGGGTAGGAAGGAGTTATAGAGAATGGACGTGTGGATGTGCCTTGTGCCATAGCTCAATATGCACGCATTTCTTTTTCATTGATAAAACTCACTTACATGTTATTTTCCCATGTAATTGAATCTCCTCTAAAGCTCAAAATGAGCTTGAATACAAAATGAAAGAAATACATATGTCCATACAAGATGGAATCAACAGGAAATGAAATATAGGTACACAGTAGAGCTTCCTATCACCTAAATCTTTTCAGAACTAGATGAACTTGTCTTTGGGAAGAGCTTTGGTGAAGATATCTACCACTTTTTCTATAGTGCTGATGTGAGTTAGCTCCACTTCTCCTTCGATGACCTTCTCATGAACAAAGTGATAATCAAGTTCAATCTGCTTCAATATCGCATGATAAACTAGATTCTTTGATAGCATAATGTTGCTATCACAATAGATGATTACCTTTCCATCGATGTAGACTCCTATGTCTTCAAGTAGGTACTTAATCCATATTGCTTCTTCACAGACTGCTTGTGTAATGCCTCTATATTCTGCTTGGTTACTTGACAAAGTGATAGTTGGTTGCTCTTGCTACTGCATAGATTGGTTGCACTTCCAAGTGAGAATCAAAATCCACTAGTTGACCTTTCATCCATGACATTTCCTTCCCAATCTACATCTCTGAATGCATATATAGATGGTTGAACTTTTCTCTCATAAAACATCCAAGTGCTATGCCTACCTTTAAGGAAGAGGAAGGATCATCTTGACATGATGACAGAAAATCTTAGAAACCAAAATATGAGCCAACTATAGAAGTGAATGTTCTCATGAGGAAGGACATTTATATGAATTAAATAACCCTACCCATGACTGTTTAAGAGAAGATAGATGGAACAGAGAGGTCGCCAAGAAACTAGGTGAAAAGAAACAGTTTTTTCACATAGTGAGTATGTTGTTTTTTTTTTTAAATAGAAGAAGTTTGGCCTTAGCCTACTCTCCTAGACTTGAATTAAATAAACGAAAAGTACAAAAGAAGGGGACTAGTGCCCACGGGATCCCCGGAATCCTAGAGAGTGGGGGAAGCTTTTACAGAGTGTAGATGGTTTACAAGAAAAAGGTTAATCACCCACTCATCACCCTCATACAGGGCCCACATGGGAAAAGTGTGTTCTTGATCAAAAGGAATACTTGATGATTCCTAAAAAAAAGGGGCGGTTTCTTTCAATTAGCGATCCTTTTGCCAAGGAGGAACTGTGAACACTCAATCGACTAGAGTTTCGAGCGTTCCAGAGAGTCGCGGAGCAACCGCTCACTACTCCTAGTAGTGTCGGCTTCTAGCTAATATATTTTTGAAGACTAACTTTCATTCAGATGATCTCCCATAGCCTTCATGGTAGGCCTTCCAAGGCTTACATGGAGTTATAGAGGAGGTTGATAAACCTCACATCCCCATCATGTGAAGTCCACTTGGTTTGAAGCTTATTGTTGACATATTGTAGCTCTTTGTGATGTCTAAAGGGGGGGGGGGGATTTTCTTACAGTTAGCAATTCTTTTGTCGAGAAGGAAAAGGAACTTCTAGATCGACCACTCCTTGGGGGTATCTCCAAAGTTTTGAGCACATCTTTCTCGCCAAATCTTCCAAAGGATCTCTCCCCTAATCGCATTCCACAATGCCGCATAGCAACCGATCGCTTCACCAATGAGGGCTTGCTTCCAATTGATTTGTTCTTGGAGTCCCAAAGAATGACCAAGGACCCTCAATAATGGAAGGGATTTAGGGCAAGCAAAGAACAGGTGACCAATATCCTCTTTGCTACAGCAACATTGCTTGCACAAGGGCGGAACCCCACAGATCTTGTTAGCTTTTGCATTGCCATAGGAGAACCGACTTTTTGTTTTCAACGAGAGGGTGCCAGATAGACATAAATTTCATATCCCATCGAAGACGCATCCAGTTGAGACAACATTTCTTGTTGAGACTGATGTGAATGTCATTGCAAGCTTTGACATATGGAAGCTTGGAGAGGAGATTACCATTATGCCAGTTGAGGCCCATTCCGTTTAGAGAGTCTTGTCCCATAAGTAGTCAGATTTAAGATCAGTCCCAAGTGTGGTGTCTGCTCAGTAAAACATTCCATTCCTCGTATGTGACCGCAGTAGTAGGTTCAAGGCCCTCAAAGTCCACCCATCTGCTCATGTCCTGTGACGAGAGGTGCTTCCATTGTTTGAATCCCTTATTCCCGAGTCTCTTGGCACTCAAGACATTCCAAGGCTCCACGTTTCTCATGCCTTGGATCGGGAACCAAATAGAGTCATTTTGTCTTATATTTGCATCCCACTTCCAATCTTCACTGATTCTGATGTGAGGTTTGAATGTGTTCCAGCTCAACCACAAGAATCTTACCAGGATCGATCCTTTGGGTGAGAGCGGAATTAGAGAGAATAGGAGGGTAAGGATGTCAAGGTTTTTTGATCCAGGGTAGCCTACCAAAGTGATCACGTTTGTGTTTCTGAAAATTAATGTGGCCCAAGAGGAATCTCTGTTGCACATCATCCACTTAACCGCAAGTTTATTGGCCATGCTTCCAATGTCCATAATACTCAGACCTCCATTCCCCTTTCCGCTACTGCATATGGACCATTTGGTTTTAGGCACTACCCTCTTGTTATGGTCCCCAGTCAAGAGAAAGTTCCTACAAGTACTTTCTAATTTGGCTAATTCTTGATTCTTCGGTCTCCAACAAGAAATAAAGTATATTATTGAGGATATGAGGAACGTGTTGATCACCATGGCCCCACCAGCAAGATTGATTTGCAAACCCCTCCAGTCGTTAAGTTTACTATTAAGTCTAGAAAGGACCCAAGCCCACCTTTGTTCCAGAGTAACACCGAATCCCAAGAGGAGACCAAGAATGCAAACGACCCGACCTGATTAGATGCTTTGGTGTCCTTGCACAGTGAGGAGATTGGGTTGATTCCCTTTCATAGCCCTGAATGCAGTCTTGGTGTGGTTAATTCTGGATCCAAAGGTCTCACAAAATGTGTAGAGGCACTACCAAAAGGATTCCAAGCTGGTATCTTCATTGTGAACAAAGGCATTTGTGTCATCCGCAAAAAGCCTCATGGTCATTTTCCCAGAGTTATGTGGCAAAGCGATGCCTCTTATGTGACCAAGCTCCATCTATTGCTCCACAAGTCGGCATAGTCCTTCAGTGGCAATGGCAAAGAGCAGTGGGGCCAACGGGCAACCTATAGTGAGTATGTTCTTAATGGTTGATATTATACGATAATTCAAGGAGCCGATTAATGTAGAAGAAACACATGCAAACTTAGCATGGAGAGCAACTATGCAAGCTCACTGTGACATCATAATGAAGAATAATAGTTGGTTGCTCACGGATTGACCACAAAAGCTAAATTTTATTGATATCAAATGGGTGTGGCAGATAATGAAAAGCTCAAATCTCCATTGATTGTGAAAGATGTGTAGAAGCTGATAAAATTTGATTCCCCAGAACCAGTTAGATGATCTTCATGTTCCATCAAGGATTCAATCTAAGTTTGATGGACGACTCGATTCACATGTGAGTACATCGACTCTATTTGAAGTCATGTGCATATGACGCGTCTGATTTTGTCTCAAGTTTGAAATTGAAGAATCACGTCAGCAAAGCCGTGGCTGTCAAAACATTCCTCGAGGCGAAATTTTTTGGCTTCTTGGGATTCCCTTGGGCTTTGATATCTCATTGGAATAGCAGTGGAATTGGGTCTTGGCTAGACTTGAAAGCAAGTTAAACTATTCGAGAGGTATGCAAATCAATCTCGCTACACGTGCAATGGTTATCAACATGTATCTCATTTCGTTGACCATTTACTTCGTTCCTTGTTGTAGACCGAAAGAGCAAGAGCTATCCAAACTAGAAAGTATTTGCAGAAACTTCCTTTGGGCCAGGGACCACAACAGAAGGGAGGTGCCTAAAACCAAGTGATCCATCTGCACTAGCCAAAGGGATAGTGAGAGTCTTAGCATTTTGGACATTGGGTGCATGGTTAACAAACTTGTGGCGAAATGGATGATTAAGGTATGGGGCAATGGGGAGGCCTCATGGGCTAAGGTAATCTTTAGAAACAAGAATGCATTGACTTTCGTGGGATTACTAAATTAGAAGAATCTCGACATTCTGACCCTTTTGTTTTCTTTGATCCCGGTTTTCCCAAAAGGTTCAAACCTTGTGTGGTCCCTTTGGAAGAGTTGTAATAAAGTCAAAACTTTCATTAGAATCAGTTAAGATTGGAAGTGGGCAGCCGGTATAAGACAGAATGACTCTATCTGGTTTCCCATCCATGGCATCCAAAATGTGGAATCTTGGAACATTCAAAACACCAAGAGGCTTTGGAACAAAGGCTTCAAAAAATGGAAACACCTTTGGAAACAAGACACCAACCAGTGGATCAACTTCGAGGATATTGACCCTAGAGTGAGCATTACCTCTGAAGAATGGAATACTTTACAAAGTAGATGTCTTGCTTGGGACTGCTCTAAAGTATGTCTTCTCATGGTTCATGACCCACCATGGCCGCTTGATCTTAGATGGATTAATGGTAATTGCCTAAGAAAAATCATGATCATAAAAAAAACATTGACTATGAGGTCAACCTAAACAAGAAGTGGTGTCTATCGTGGATGCGGTTGCGGTGGGATATGAAGTTCATCGCTATCTGGCACCCTCTCATAGAAATAAAAAATTCTATCCTCCTATGGAAAATTCTTCATCAAGGAATCTCAACCAACCTAAAGGCTAGCAAAATTTGTGGGGTGCCTCCCTGGTGCAAGCACTCCTACGTCCATTGAAAATGTTGCTCACATATTCTATATGTGTCCCAACTCCAACAGGCTCTAGCAAATCCTTGGAAAGAAAATTAGACTTCAGAAGCACATCAGTTGGAAACAAGCTCTATTGGGAGAAGCGATCAGCTACTTGGCGCCTCTTTGGAATGCCATCAAAGGGGAGGTCCTTTGGAAGATATGGCAGGAAAGATGTGCTCATAACTTTGGCGACCCTACCAAAGAGTGGTCCATTGAAAAATTCATTTTTCCTCCTCAGCAAAAGAATCGCTACCTGTAAGAATCCCCCCCCCCTCAAGCATCATCAAGTGCTCCTTCTGATCAACAACAAGGTCAAACCCAAGTGGCCCCACATGCGGGTGATAAGAGTAGTGATTAACCTTCTTTGTAATGCCATCGAGACTCTGTAAAATCTTCCCCTACTCTATGGGATTTGGGAGGTGCCATGGGCACTAGTCCCCTTCACTTGTACTTTTCTTTTGATTTTATTTAATACAAATCCGCAAGAATACGCTAAGGTCGAACTTCCTTTATTTAAAAAAACCTTGAACCTGATAAGCTTGCATGTCTGTTCATGAAACGAAAGTTCTCAATCAAGAATGAACCAATAGATAAAGAGGCAAAGGGTCTTATGCATGGGATAAATTTAAAAAAACCTTGAACCTGATAAGCTTGCATGTCTGTTCATGAAACGAAAGTTCTCAATCAAGAATGAACCAATAGATAAAGAGGCAAAGGGTCTTATGCATGGGATAAATTGACAGAAATTTGAATGGCTGCATGTCCAGAGGCGCCATTTTATAGAATTAATGAGGCAATGCGATCTGACTCATAGGGGGAAGAGCTTACGTGAGTCAAAGGAAAACATTAGTTTTGAGGTTTACATGCTTGAAATCAAGGTGTATTATTGAGTAAGGAAAGCAAAAACCCAGAGGGAGTATAACTTGTCAAGAGTGGGTCGTTGAACTAGGGATACCCTTGACCTTCTACATTTATATACATAAATGCATACATATATACATAAATGCATGTCTCCATACATACAGGTATACATACATATAGTCATGCATGCACATTTGCAAACATGCATATAGTCATACATGTATTTATCATAGATGCGTGCATGCATAGATATGTATGTTCAAACATGGCTACTTGCGTACTTACATGCGTACTTAACATCGTACTTAATTTTTCCTTTACAAACATACATACGTGCAATGTTATGCCTATGGGTGAGAACAAAATTGAGGAGAAAAAAGTAATAATAAATGTCAAATTCAGAATCCATACATTCTAAAACTTGCACTCCTTTCTGCGTCTTGCCTTTGTTGTGATGTTTTATGCTCCTCATGCTTGTCTTTTCTTCGTCTTTTCTATTTTCTTGTTTAGATCAATCCAGCGTTTTACGACTTAGAGCGCAAAAAATAATGTAGATCTAGTCGTACAAAGCTATCTTTTTGAAAGTTACTTGAGCTTGATAAGATCATCGAAAGCTTCTATAGTAGATAGGTACCTCGATGGAACCTGCATTTGACAATATCATCCCCGCCTTACATGATATTTAGAAACACTTAGGCAATTATAAATGTTCACAAGAATGTCAAGCAGATGGCTTTTCTATTGTTTGTAGTTGTTGAAACTATGTCTCATGAAATAATATAACAATATAGTTAAAGGAAATACATTGATGTCCTAATCTTCTATACATCTCAAGTATGACATGTGAGCAATAAGCACCTTGCCCTTTGCTTCCCTTAATGCAATTTTATGAGAAACATTGATGGAGAATTTACAATCGAGTACGGACTTCTTATTATTGTAACATTGAAATCTTAAACTTTTAAATTCTTGCATTTGAGTTTTACACGATCCTATATACTACGTTGAAAGCAAGTGTCATACACTGTTTCTTCTTTCTACGGATCATCAATTTCTTTTCATATTCCAAATATGAGAAAGGACTGTAATGTTGCTCATTATGTTCACAGTTGAAAAAGTTTATTGATATATGAAGCCTATAATTAGGTTTGTATGTATGCATTTAGCGTCAGTATCAAATTTCAAACTTGTCTCTACTTCTGTCTTCCATTATTATGGATGACCTTTTCAAAAATTATGATTTTATTATTCATCCATAGGTGCTCGATAAGCCTAGTTAGCTTCTTTTGGTTAAGTGGTTATATGGAGTAGATTTCGTCATTCACTGTGTAGGTTGGCATATTCGTACTCATAGTTTTATGAGTTTTTGACATCAATAATATGCTTCTTTCTGGAAAAACTTTGGAGATTTTAGTTTCTCAACTACAAAATGGTTGATTTTACACCTTGATACACTTATCGGTGTGAGCATGTACATTTCTTACATATTCCTTTTGATTGGTTATTTTTGTTTATTGATCAATTTTTTAGGAGAGACTCTCAAAGTTTTCCTAAAATTTGACATTGGGTAATCCTTTGTGAGTCTTAGTGGTGTTTGGACTATTCTAGCTCTGTTATTGTTCTAGTCAATTCTCTATCATCATGGAATTAGACATTTGAGGCACATCTAGTGGATAAGGGGTCTAGTGCTAGCATTCACAAGAGGAAGATTATGTTTACTTTATAGTATTGGACTATGAAAGTGCAAAGGAGCTTTGGAAGGAGCTATGCAATACATATGACAAAGATATGGCATCAAATAAATTGTATGTGATGAGAAAATTATATGATCTTCCCACGAAGGACATAAATAGTGTTGTTTCTCATTTAAATGAGTTTGATGTTATACTCTCTAAATTATAGGCTTAGGAAAATGAGATGGATAAAGAAATGAAATCATTCTTGTTGATATGCAGCTTTCCATCATCATGTGATACATTTTGCATAGCTATTAACAATAGTGCACATCATGGTAACTTGCTCCACGAGGGACATATGCGCAGCACTCTTGAGTGAGGAGATCTATAGAAAGTCTATGGTTATCACTCAAAATGGGAACACATGTATGTTTGTGGTTGTTATGTAGGAAAGAATCACGAATATGTAGGAGCAAGATAAAGGAGAACAATGTTCAATGGAATAAGACTAGAGGGATATTGAGTGTCATTATTGCATAAAAAGTGACATATAAAGAAAAAGTGATATGCATTAAAGAATGCCAAAGGTAAAGGATAGAATGTTGATGGACATGTTAAATAACTACCTATACCATCTGCTTCAACTATGGAGATTGAATAAATTAGTGCTATTTTTTATGATGATTGACCTTTCACCCTCATAACTTGGTTAAATTCGGCCACATGATCATAGAGATCCCTTGTGTTATGAAGTATTTTCTCATCGCTTTTACTGCCTACAACAATCTCAACATTCTAGAGTGTTGGCATTGACTTGGAAGGAGAAATTTATCATCTTCCATATGGGATCTATGCCCTCTAGTTTGCTCTCTCTCTATGTGTATGTGTGTGTGTGTGCTCTACTTGTTTCCTATTTTGATCTACCCCTTTGGGGTTATGCACAGAACTTACCTCAAAAGCTTCTCCAGATTTCTCTTTCAAGGCACCTATAGTGTTTTCGAGACTTGCACACATTTGTTTCTCAGAATCTAAAGGTGTTTGTAATGGAAATACCTTCTCACCTTTACCAAAGTGGATTTTTTTGCTACAGTTTATAATTTTGTGCATCTTGTTTAACTCATGATCAAAATATGTTTCTTTTTTTGGTCCTTAAATGCATGCTCTATAAAGTCATTATTGTTGTGATGTTAGGGTAACCTAAACTTCCAAAAAGCTAATTTTTTAGCTTTCTTCACATATGATTCTATGGTTGAATTGCCTTGGGCTACCATGGTTGTGGATTGGATCCTTATTAGAACAAAATTTCTTCTAGGCATGGTCGATACCTTTTTTAGGCCCTCTACCTCATAATTGCACACCTCTCACTCAGAAAGAACTATCACAAGGTTCTCAATTCTTTCAAGGAGACTAGTAACCATGTATCTAGTTCCGTACTTATCTATGTATGATCCATCCTCAAAATTGACCACTCAATGATCTATTTCATAAAGATTTTCTAGGTTTATTTATTGGACACCTCATCTCTTCAACGTGTCCTCATGGATGTGAGCAACTAATTTGTTGGTGCGGATGTATTTGAGTTGCATTTCATATGGTCCTTCTAGGACTTGTAAATAAGCTACCCTCCTACTAGTTATGGGTCTATCAATAGTATAGGAGCTATCACACTCACTAGTTCTTACACTCAAGTTTGAGTGATGGCTACCTAAATATTTTGACCAAGAATTCATAGCGGAATTGAAACTAGCTTTTAGAGGAATCTAAGCTTTGTGGTTCCACTTTGCCAAGATACTTTCTAGATCTCATGTTTATTAATTTGTTTACCCATGAAGCTTACAGTGAGTCTCTCTACTGAATGGTTCTGATTGATCTCAATCACTTATTATTTGTTACCTGATATTTGTTTGGTTCTTCCCTATATACTACATCATAAGGAATAACTTGAGTGTCTCAAACTTTTCATTTCCTTGTTTAATCATGTTCTTTTTTCCTTATGGTTTTCAATTGTTTGCATTTAATTTATAAATCTTGACCTTGATGTTCCTTTCCCATCTCAAATCAAAGGTAAGCTAGATCCTAAGGTAGATAAGTGATCTTCATAGGATATGATTTAAATCAGAAAGGATAGAGATTTTATAATCCATCCAAGAAGGGTTTTATGGTCAGTAGAGCTGTTCTGTTTGATGAGAATGATTCTTTGTTTGAAAGTGAATGCAGGAAAGTTAAGTTTCCATATGACTTGGAAGAGGAGTTTCCAAATCTCACCAAGGAGGAGCCAAGCCAAGTTGAAGACATCAAATCAGATGATGAGGACATCATCAACCTAGAAGAATTAAAGGCATGGAAATCTAAGGGCAAGGCCAAGATGAAGAGGTTGGAAGACTTACTTGAATCATCCAACCAAGCTCTAAGGAGATCACAAAGGGAGAGAAAGAAACCAATCAGATATGGGTATGACACCTCTTTAATTACTAAGCACTCTATTTATCTTGCTAAGGATTTATCATTTGAAGAACCTACTTCATATGAAGAAGAAAAGACCAAGGCAGAATGGAAGGAAGTTATGGATGAAGAAATAGAAGAACTCAAGGAGAATGATACTTGGGAGCTAGTGCCAAAGAAGGAATCAATGAAGATAATTGGTTCTAGATGGATTTACAAAATCAAGAGAAATTCAAATGAATCCATAAATATGTATAAAGCTAGAATTATGGCCAAGGGTTTTGCACAAACCCAATGAGTTGATTATGAAGAGACTTTCTCTCCTGTGGCCAGAATGCCAACCATCAGGGTATTGGTAAGTGTGGCTGCATCAAGGAATTGGAATATGTACCAATTGGATGTAGAAAATGCTTTTCTTAATGGTTGGATTTTAGAGGAGGTTTACATGGGTCAACAACGTGGCTATGAAGACCCAAGCAAGGTAAATTACGTGTGCAAAATACACAAAGCTCTTTATGGATTGAAGTAGGCACCTAGAGCATGGAACCATAGATTGCTTACATACCTTCAAGATCAAGGATTCATCATGAGCAAAGTGGATACTTCTCTGTTTGTGAAGAGAAGTAATTCAGAGGTGATATACCTATGTGTGTATGTTGATGATATCATACTTACAGGTAGTGATGCCAATGGCATCAAATACATCAAGAATCAAATGATGCATGAATTCAAAATCAGTGATCTAGGATCATTAAAGTATTTTCTTGGACTTGAATTAGTCTATACAAATTCTAGAATTTATATTAGTCAAAGAAAGTATGTGGAGGACATATCAAAGAAGTTCCACTTGGAGCATGCCAAGATAGCTAGCACTCCTATGGAGGTAAACCAAAAGTTGAGTGCTCATGAAGGTGATTCGCTTGAAGACATTGCAGGATATCAAAGCATAGTAGGAAGCCTAAACTATGCTACATTGACAAGGATTGATATTGCTTATGGAGTAAGTTTCTTAAGTCAATTCAGGCACAAACCTAGAGTACCTCACTTGGAAGCTCCCAAGAGGATTTTGAAGTATCTCAAGGGTACTCAAAATCAAGGTTTATGCTTTCCATATACTTCAGATTTGGATATCAAACTATACCCAGATGCTGATTGGGCAGGTTGTAAGGATGAGAGGAGGAGTACCTCATATTATCTCTTTCTTGTAGATGATAAGAACATTTCATGATATTCAGATTTGGTACTATATTCTAGCTCACCAATGATTTTTGGTGACAATAATAGTTGTTTACATCTTGCAGCAAGTCCTTTCTATCATGAAAGAAGCAAGCATATAGAATTTCACTATCATTACGTGAGAGAGAAGCTATTGAGCAAGGAAATTCAACTAGCATATGTGTCCACCAATATGCAATGTGCACAACTATTGAACAAAGCACTTGATGGTACTAAACTTTGCAGGTTTAAAGCTATGATTGGATTACAGGACATTCAAGAGGTTTGATGAAGAAAAAACAAGCCAAGATGTTTGGCTTGAGGGGGGAGCTCTTGGTGCAAATACCAAGCCTTCACACTTGGCTAGGCATTGCAAGAGTTATGTGCAAACATTTGAAGAATCATATGACCTCTTGCTTATACCCTTTACCATTAACTATTGTAAAAGTCATTTGACTTGAAAGAATCTTGTAAATACACTAAACTCGTGGAAGCTAGATAGAATGGAAATTCATAATGATACTCAGAGAGAATATCTCCTAGATTAAGGGGATCACCTTTTTAGTGAGAGACAAATTTGAATTCAAATTCAAATTTGAAGAAACCATTTATAAAAACACTTAGAAATCTCGTGGCCAGATATACACCTTTCGAGAGCCATTCATTGATCATTAGTAGAGGTTGAGTAGAACACTTCATTGGTCACTCATGTCACTATCATTTGGCACCATTTCTTTGCCAATGAGTTTTCAAAATCATGTTTTATAATACATATACATCATTAAGTATCTCTGTTGATTTCTTTGCCATTCTCACTCAGAAAAGTGTACTTGTCTTGCTCATATCACATTGATCTCTCCACCAATTTCATAGATCTATAGCTTGTTGGAAGAAGCTCAAAGTCTACTTCAAGCTCACAAATTTTGAAGGCATTTGATTCAGCTGATTGGGATAAAAGGGCCTTGAAGTAGTCACTGGTCATTCTCTGCACATCTCCTAAAAAATAAGGGGTAAGCCTTCAGTTGTTAAATTGATCACTCTATATATAGTCAATAATTTTAAGTGATTTTGGTTGGAATCATTAGCTCTTTAAGCTAATTAGATACCCTCAGAAGGAAGTTTTCGAGTTGCTATTATATTGTGAGCACTGAGCATAATATCCAAAAGGTGTCAAGACCAAAATAGCAAGTATTTGGTCTCTAGCTAGTTACAAACTTATCTATTTTGATCCAATTGTTTGAAGCACCATTTCCAAAGCCCATAGGCACTTATTTAGTTTCATTGGAAAGCTAAAGGGGTGTACAATAGAACTCTCAAGTAAAATAGGGCAGGTACAAAGCAGGGATTAGTAGTACCAATGCATTTCTTGAGGTGTCCATCCATCTTTCTTGACATAACCTTCTCATTGGTTTCCATCGGAACTAACTTTCATGTGTCCATTTCCTTTAGAGATTGCATTTCTTCCTTCATGGCTTTCTCCCAATTACGGTTTTCTTTAACTTCCTCATATCTTGAAGGTTCATCTAAAACTTAGTTTTTGGCCAAATAAATGGAATGCTTTATTACAAATGTAGAGTAATATCCCTACCTTTAAGGTTTCTTTCTTTCCCTTCTTGATCTTCTAGAAGTTTGTTTGGAGCATTCTGCACATTCTTGCATCTTGGCCTTTCCTCTTGATTTCTAGAGCTTGTAGTCCCTCTCCTATTTATCACATTCATTGTTTGATGCACTTCAAGAGTCTTGAAGTTGTGTATCATGCTTGCTACCTAATGGATGAGAATCCAAATCAAGAGAATAGGATACCTTCTATTTATCCCCTTCATAACATGATCTACAATCTTCAAACACAACATCGATATCCTACTTGTGGTGAATTTCTTTGTTGATGAATTGTAGAACCTATATCCCATTTGAGTTGAATCGTGGCCAATGAATACAACCTTGGTTTCTCTTTCATCCAATTTCCCTCTGACTAGTTATTGACGTCCCTTATATTTTAATATTTATTGTTGTAGTTTTTTCCACCTCTACCTCTGATATTGCAAAATCCACCTCTACCACCTCCTCTCTGAGTTCTTCCATTGAACTAGCAATTTTAATTATTGCACTTTTGTCCACCTCTATCTCTAGTGTTTCCAAATCCAACTCTACTGCCTCCTTTGTGAGTCCTTCCATCAAAGTAGAAATTCTAAGTGGTAAGGTTGGTCTTGTTATAGATGGCACAAGGTTGGATCTCTTGTCATTTTGACTTTTCATGCTTTGCTCCTTTCTTCTTCCTTTTCCATTTGCTTTTGCTTTCATCGTTGGCTTGTGAAATTTCTTCATCATCATCCTCCTTCTTCTTGCCTTTATTTGTTTTTCTTCTTATCTACATATAGGAAGCTGTAGAGTTACCTTGATGAGAGTTACCTCTCTTTAGATTTTTGTTGGCCTCTTGATTGAAGACTTATCCAAGAAATATGTTGAAGTGAGGTGTCTGCACATCCATGATAAGATCATAGGTTGTTGGGAATGATTGCCATTACTTGTGATTCCCAATGCCATTTAGGATATGCCTCATAATAACCCTTCATCGATGAATTCTCAAATTGAAGCTAATTTATTTGCAACCTCCTTGACTTTAGTAAGAAATTCTATGATTTTTTTCTTTGGTGTCTTCTTCATTTGGTTGAACTCATCCCATGAGTGGTTCTTCATAGCTTTTGTGCTAGGAGATAAGAATGCCTCAAGTGCATCCCATATATCTTGAGAAGTTTTACATCCTATAATGTGCTAATAGGAAATCAAAGATAGAGTTTAAGACATAAGACCTACTTGAGCATCTCTGGCACAGCATAGTGTGAGCCTCTTAGTCTCTTCTTGTGTAGGTCCTTGCAAGTCATCTTCGATTCGGATTTTCCAAGCACCATTGTTGTTGCTATCAAGGTTCTCAATCATTGAGGGATAACCATCACCCATCTTGATGTTGATGTGATACCAATTTGAGTACTTGAAAAAGCTTGAATAGTAAAAATCCGATAATTGAAGTGTTGAAGTTGGGTCTAGCTAACCAGCACAGGACTTTCTATTTTTCTACTCAAAACTCTAATACACCTTATAAGCTTAAAGATGATATAATAAAATACCTTATATGCTTTGGAAAGTCACTAAGAAATGTTGGACTCAAAAAAGATAGTTTTTCTCTTCAATGAATAATTCACCTACTAATGCTCAATGATCAGCACATGATTACAATCAACTAAACTCCTCTTAGAGAATGGTGGCCTTTAGGGATATGTAACTTCTAAGCACAATAATAAAATTTAAAATCAAGACTCCACTCAATTATAAGTTTAGCACTGACTAAATGTATCCCCAACTTTTCACGAAAGTGTAGAGATTGCACTCAAGAACTTAGATTCTTTATTTCTCTCAATCTTCAGAACCCAATGATAAAAACATTTTATAGAGAAGATAGCCATGAATATCTTTGTAAGGATCCCTAATTCATGAGAATTTGATCTTTGATGAGTGAAAACCTATCTCTTCAAGTGAACACACTCAAAAGAAGATGATGTAGGAAAGTAAGCAACAAGTAGATGACACTGAAAATGGTTGTATATATAATCTAAGATATTGTACAAATCTTTGAGAGAATGTATATAGACGCCTTGTTGATCCCATGAATTTCTTAAATTCAACTTTTGTTTGAATCAACTCAGGGGATAGTCTGTTGTGATTTAATAGCACTTGTACTATAAGCTAGGAAAGTGGGAACCAAGTTAAATACTTGATTTAAGTAGCTGGATGAACACAAACCTCCAATCTCCTAGATTTTGAGTCTTCCATATTTATTCTTTAACAAGATTAAAGGCCTAATAATCATAAAGACTCATGAGTTACATGGATACATAATTCTCATGAGATACCCTAAGTGATCATGAACCTTTACAAGAACAAAGATCCTCAAGGAATACTTTCACACTACCATTCACTTCAATGATAGGTCTAGAACAAGTCCTTTCCAAGCATGGTGAAGGCTTAATGTTATAAAAATATATTCATAATCTCTAGTGATGAATGCATCATAGGTATGTCCTTCAACAAGATACCTTACCATATAAAATCTTCTTATCTCTCCATTCCATTCATTTGGATAGTTATTGTTGACCTCTGAGCTCTCCCCCTATGTTGCATGATGGAATGCATTTTTCTCAATTCATAAGCCTTCACACTCTTACATCTCTATAGTTTTAGCTTTTCCTTTGCTCCTTCAGTCACTAATTTTTCATGATGTAGGACTTCCTCCACTCCATGAGTAGTGTTTACTTCAGTTCTTTGGTCCACTTATAGCTATGCTTTCTAGTTCTTCACTTTCTCTTAAAGCCTTCCTTCCATCTTCATTTCCCTATATAGATACATTTGAAGAGTACCAAGGTTAAATTTTATCAAATCTTACATCGCTTGATACCTTTAGCTCCTTTGTTGTGGGTTTATAGCATATATTTCCTTTTTGTTCAACTACATACCGTAGGAGCATACAAGGATTTGATATATCATCAATTTTGCTCCTTAATTAACTTGGAAATAATGCACAACAAGTACATCAAAACACCCTCAAGTGTGATGCATCTACTTTTCTATTGTACCAAGTTTCATAGGGTGTTGTAGGATGTATGCCTAATATGTGCAGTACAAATCTGTCGTTTCTGATAAATTTTGATATTTGCACTATGTGCAAGGACATGCCATTCTCTCTTCAGGATCTAAAGAAGCCATCTACTACAATATGGACATTTTAGAATATTTGCTTTTTTATTAAACCTAAAAATCATACTCTTAAAGACTTAAACCCTAATCTATATAACTATCCTATTTTATCTATATATTCGGATTTTTTCTTAATTGATCCTATTTTATATATATATTTATTTATTTATTCAGATTTTTTTCCTCTTAATTGAGTTATATGTTTGCCTAAACCCTAAAATCCTAATTTTAAAGATCTAAATCTAAATTATGTATATTTCTATACACATGTGTATATACATGTATATATGTATTATATGTGTACTCCAGAGTGTGTATATATGTTATGTAGGTGTTAAAACCCTAAAACCCTAATCAAAATGACCTAGACCTAAAACATGTATATATATGTATGCATGTGTATATATATGTGTATATGTATATATATGTGAATATAGACAGATGTATAAGTATGTGTATATGTGTATGTGTATATAAATTGACTCTATTTAAAATGATTAAAATTAAACCTATTTTTATATATTTAATCATATATATTTCAATTTTTTATTTAAAATACTAGTTCTTATCATATTTTATTATCTATATAATTATCCTACTTCATATATATATATATATTATTTATATATTTAGATTTTTTTCTTAATTAATCCTATTTTCATATATTTAATTATATATATTTTATTTTTTATTTAAAATACTAGTTCTTATCATATTTTATTATCTATATAATTATCCTACTTTATATATATATATATATATATATATATATATATATATATATATATATATATATATATATATATATATATATATATATATATATATATATATATATATATATATATATATATATATATATATATATATTCAGACTTTTTCCTTACATGTATATATATATATTATATGAGTATGTGTATGTATATGTAAATAGCCTAAAAACCCTAATCCTATTTTTATATATTTGATGTAAGAAAAAACTTCAAAATAAAAAAATTATATATTTAATTATATATATTTAATTAAAACACTAGCTTATGTGTGTGTATATATGTGCATGTGTGTATATATGTGTGTGTGTGTGAATGTATACATGTGTGTATATGTGTATGTATGTCTATGTATGCATGTGTGAGTATATGAGTATGTATATACATATGTGTGTGTATGTATGCATGTGTGTACATGTATGTGTGTATGTATACATGCATGTGTGTATATATGTGTATGTATGCATGTGTGTATATATATGTGTGTATGTATGCATGTGTACATGTGTTATATGTATGCATGTGTGTACATGTGTTTATATGTGTATGTGTGTGTATGTATGCATGCATGTGTGTGTATGTGTATGTGTATGTGTGTGTATGTATGCATGCATGTGTATATATGTGTGTATGTATGTGTGTATACATATGTGTATATGTGTGTGTATGTATGTGTGTATGCATGTGTGTGTGTGTATGCATGATTGTATGTATGCATGTGTGTATGTATGTGTGTGTATGTATGCATTCATGTGTGTATATGTGTGTATATATGTATGTGTGTATGTATGTGTGTATATGTGTGTGTGTATATGTATGTATGCATGTGTATATATGTATGTGTGTATGTATGTGTGTATGCATGTGTATGTATATATGCATGTGTATAAATTTGTATGCGTGTGTATGCATGCATGTGTGTATATGTGTGTATAAGTAAGCATGCATGTGTGTATAGGTGTGTGTATGTAAGCATGCATGTGTGTACATGTATGTGTGTATGTATGCATGTGTAAATGTGTAAATGTGTGTGTATGTGTGAGTGTATGTATGCTCTATTTTCCTATCTCTATCTTGATCTTTTCTTTAATTATTCTTTATCTATCACTCTCTCTCTCTCTATCTCTCTCTCTCTCTCTCTCTCTCTCTCTCTCTCTCTCTCTCTCTTTTTCTCTCTCCTTCTCTCTCTCTCTCTCTCTCTCTCTCTCTCTCTCTCTCTCTCTCTCTTGCTCTCTCTATCATTAGAGAATAAAAAAATCACTTACAAGTATGTGCCTCTTTTGGATCGTTGTCGTCAAAGCGTAATGTATGTCGCCTATCGTCCAATTCCAAACAATCAATACCAAAGAACTTCTACAAAATCAAAGAAAAGAGAAATCTTAAAACCTAAAGCATAGAGAAACACAAATGCTAAGAGTACGTGCAGCACTTACCAAGATGTGAGATCTAAGCCGAGAGAGAGTGTGTGTGTAAAGAGAGAGAGAGATCTATGTGTGTGTGTGCACAAGACAATGCAGATCGCAATTCGGTTCGTGCACGCAAGTTCGACAGAAGACCAACAGTACTCAAACACGCGCAAAAATGTGAAGTTTTGCTCTCGAGTTCTCAGTATGTTTAAAACTCGGCCTCGGTATACGCGTCGGTATGGGCGTTGCTATGCGCGTCGATAACTTCGAGTAAATTACCGGTGCTTATACCGACGCCCATACCGACGCATATACAGACGCCCATACTGATGCATATACCGAGGGTCACGGGCCACACCGACGATCGGTTTAAAATGGTCATACCGACGGTCACTTGACCGTCGGTATCTCTAAGTGACATTTTCCAACGCCCATACCGATGTGGAGTGTGACCGTCGGTATATACAGCATCGGTATGCCCCTCATATGTTGTAGTGAAAGTTTCTCTTTGAGATTGCCCTATGGCTTCTTTTCCTTCTTCTTCTGACTTCCGTGAACCTGTCTAAGTCGATTTCTGGGTTCTGGGGGACCTTATCTTCCTCTCTATTTGTTGGGTGATTTAGTGTCCTATTATTGCCTTGGGCTTTTCTAGATGCTTCTTGTTTTTGTTTTAGTGGGCAATCTTTAATCATGTCGCCTTGCTGGCTGCAACAAAAACATGCATTGGGAACTTTTTTGTAATTAATTACTTGTTCTTAGATATCCCCTTCACCCAAATCCACTTTGATCTTTGATGGAAGCAGCTTGCTGAGGTCAGCCTCCACATAGATTTGAGGATGCCACCGAGCATTGAAAGAGTGCCTCACACCTTCATACATGAGACCACCAATATCCTCCCACGATGCTAGTGGCTTGCTGATTGGAGATACAATATCCCACATGAAGTTGTATAAAAAGTATGGCAGGCTAGTGAGCTCAACCTAGAGGGGGTAGCAGAAAGATTTTGAATTGTCGAGAATAAAATCGGGGGACCATCTGAACAGGCACAGGGTCGCCCGCCCTAGTTTCCATGTTCCAACACTAAGGGCTTGGAATGCCATATCTTCATTCTAAATATTAGCAACATATGACTAGCCGGTAAGAACTAACAATTGCTAACAATCAACCTGTCGGGGAACCACTCTTTTGGAAGCCACTGCCACACAGTTTTGAGCGGTGATCTAGCACCAAACAATTATCCAATGAGACAAACTTTCTTGAGCTCCTCTTGCTTTGAGAGAATTGCAACTCGACTAAGAGAGACCAAGGGAGGCTGAATGCCCTCGGAGGCTCTATGAGTGACACAACATCCCCCCTCCAAAATAGGGGCAAACTTGCTTAACATGAGGGAGGGGGCCACCTGAGGCATGATAGTGATCCCGAATCGTGCACGTGAGATAAACGTCTGCTATCCCAGAGAAAAACCAAAGCACAAAGGTGAAGGTTGCCCACTCAACACATCAATTCAATGATGATATTTCACGTAGCTGTCCCTTGAAGACCAGCCGAATTTCAAATGACTGTTGTATGATGAAAGATCATCTAATCTCCATGATATAGATCCAACAAAACCTCCCGCAGGAAGGCAAGGATGGGCCCATCAAGCCCTATCCTCCTCAAAGAGCCACCTGACCTTAAATCACCTCCACGATTCACTTGGACATAAAAAGCACACACACATTCATGCTAATTAGAGGGAAGTAAAGTGAGAACATAAGTGCTGCGCAACAAAACATAATGGAGTCACGATATACGGAATTCAGCACCACGATAGATAGTTTGAAGTGGGGCCAAAATATCCGATATAAGTTTTGAGCGCGAAAAATGGATTTTGGAGATTTTTTTCTGCGATCGATGGTTTGGAGATTTTTGGAGCTAGATACGCGGATTTTCCTTAGGGTCATCCTTTTCCAAGCTTTACCGTAACGTTCCTTTGGGCTCCTCAAATCAGTTACCTTATTTGGACTTAGGGTCATCCCTTACCCATGTCTAGTCATAGGGTCATCTTTTTCCAAGCTCTACTATAACGAGCTTTTGGGATTTTCAAATCAGTTACTTCATTTAGCCTTAGGGTCATCCCTTACCCAGGTCTATTGTAGTAAGTCTTTATGCTTCTCAAAAAATCTACCTTGTGAGCTTTAAGATCATCTCTCCCCGAACTCTACTATACCAAGATTTTATTGTTATAAGCCTTTATGCTTCTCAAAAAAGTTATCTTGTGAGCTTTAAGATCATCTCTCCCCGAACTCTACTATAGCAAGACTTTAAGCTGTGTATCCTAACATTGCTAAGAATCTAACCCTCCTTTGTGGTATATGAGAGGTTGGATGGGTGCTATGCATATTCTTCAATTAATTAAGCTTAACAAGAAGAGTAGATCTCAATGCTCGAACTAACTCTAAGAAAAAACAAAAACATTTCAATAAGAAACGTGACAAATTGGCTCCTATAATCTGCGACAAGAATTAAGACATCATGTTTTTCAACTGTTGTTGTCGTCTCAACATCCTACACAGGTTTCAATGTTCAAGGGAAAGGAAGTGATGAGGAACACAGAGCTATGCTATATGGATGCATTATGACTTTTTCCATGTGCTCACTAATCATCTGCTACACTGATTTTCCGTGTGCGCAAGTTAAATGTAGCCTCAGAAACAACCCCGAAAAATTCATCGTCAACCATGGCGGAAGCCTCTGAGTGCTACAGCAAATTTAGAGTTCGAGAGGAAGAAAGCGTTGAGAAGCATGCGGTTCATTTTATATCACAAAAATACAGAACCATGTGCTTTACATCGCGCGCTAAAAAGCTAATCACCATTGCAGAATGCAGACAATTGTCTGTGAATTGCTTTCGTCGAATCCAGCAACATAGTTAAATAGCGCCACAACAATGTTTACAACAATGAAAGTGTTGGGACGAATGTCCTTCTCTCAGATCAAAACAAATATAAAACATCCACATGCATTGTCATCGCAAAGTGAATTCCGATGATTATATAGACGTGAAATGCAACACAAACTATTATGCGCGGCATTTTATGATCAGCAGAATCAAAGACTCGGAATCAAAGTGTTGACATGGAGGCTCGATACTTGTATGCAGCATTGTAAATCAGCGTACATCGTGTTAGAAACAAAAACCTTACGAGCCACTGCGCTTCATTGAATATAAAATCAACAAGAGTATCCATTAACAGACATAAATCAGACGCTTTCCTCCATCTCTTCTCTCTGTGCGGCTCAAGTCCATATAAACCTTTACTAGTAACATATGTTCTGCTCATTGACATGGAGGCAGCGAATACAGCTTGCTGCATTGGCTTCTTTATGCAATGGCATTGGGTGACTGACATATCTGTATCAAGGGCTCCGCTTGCCATGTCTAAGTTGTCCTGAATCAAACGGTTGTCGCTTCTACAGACCTAAAGCATCTTCTTGACAAAGTAACTTTTTCGCGAGATGTCCGTTTCTATTGACATCTCCTCGTATTCCAGCCTGTCAGGAATTCCCTTCAAAGCATCTACTTGAAAAAACCGTAGAAGGCATCTACAGGGTCACCGTGACACGACACTACCTTAACAAAAGCAGTGTTACTATTTTCTTTCCATGCTGCCAGCTCTCTCTCTCTCTCTCTCTCTCTCTCTCTCTCTCAACAGAAAAAGTACGCATTAGATTAAGTGATATTCAACCGTGATGGAAGGAAGACCAGCAGAAGCTTCTTTCATAGATCCAAATGGGGCCTGGAGAGAAGACGTAAATGCCAGGTCGAGGTTAGTTAAGTAATTACAGAACTAAAATGATAGTCTAATTTCAACAACGTTGATATACAGAAAAATTGAGTCAGAAGAGCAAACCTTATATCCAGAGTATCTATGAAGAGTGCTTAAATCAATAGTATGACACAGTTTACTTATTCTCGAGCAAAGATTTTATTTCAAGGATTGATATCAAATGCAAAAATAGCAATCCTTTATTTCAGATATGGAGGTACAGAGGAGGCTCATGAGCTTTTTGTCCCCTTCATGTGGGATCCATTTGGTTTTAAGTTTTCTGACTTGAATAAAAAGACGTTTCTTTGGTCTAAACATGGAATTACTATTATTTTTTCAAATAAACTACCTAGATAATGTAGCGGCTACTTCAGAGAATCACCAAAAATGAAATTGAATTTTTTTGTCAAGATTCTTCGAAGAGCCTCATCTACAATAATATTGCAACGAGTATACAAGTAGCCAATTTCCTCCCTAACAAGACCTTGCTTCGAACTTTGATAAGTTGATCATGCCAGAGGATACTCTTAACATTATTCCACACTTTGGGGCTCTTTGGATAAGATAAGAAAATATGTTGAATGTTCACTTGCAACTTCAAGAATAGCTTACACCAGAGAGGATCATTAAAGATTCTATTGGCTTATGCATTCCTCCATATACCTTGATTGTGAGTTTTTCATAGGATAACCTCTTTTTTCCTTTCCGTGAATGCATGCCAAAGTTACACAACTTAAAATCATACCTTATCCAAGACCATGAAGTACACCACTTTGGATCCGGTTTGACATGGAACAGCACATTCTTGTTTACCCCTAGAGGCACTATTATCATAATCCAATCTTAGAGTATATTCAAAACTCTTCTAATGTACTTCGAAATATGCTTCTATTCATAGAATCCTTTTGCACAAAGCCTCGTGCCTCTCTAGGTAAAACCACTCTCAATGAGCCAAATGTCTTAGATGGAATACCAAATGAATACTTTATTTTATGTGAATCGTCCATTTCTTTTCATTCTATAAAATTGGCGTTTCATACTCGTTGAGGAGTTTTAAGCGGAAACTCACCAAACCTGATCCTTTGGGGATCATCATAATAGGACAACAAAGAAGGATAATGAGAATATGCGGTTTTATCACCTTGAACCTATTTTTTTTCTTTTTTGAAGATACGCTTGGGCCATGATTTCTTTTTATTAAGCCAAGCCATGATAACCCATTTATCCACAATTTCAATAGAACCTTTGCAATGAAGACTCTTAATAGCATCTTGGTCTCTTTTTAACTAAGGAGGGTCTTGAATTAAGAGAATTCAAAACTAAAAAGGTTCCAATATGCAACCTTTTGTGATAAATCTTTGAAGTTCAATTGATGAAAATAGGTTACCATCAATATGAATCCAAGATTAGGGATCGTGCCACTATGTATAAAGCATTATTAAATCTATTTCCAAGGCCCAAAACCTTGCCTAATTGTAGGATGAAATCCCATTCTAGTATATCATAGGCATTCTCAACATCTATCTTCACAAATATAAGGTCTTGGTTGGGTTTGATGGCATAGTCCAATCCTTCATGCATATGGACAATGTCTCTCACGATGAACCTCCCTTCATGATACCTTTAAGTTTTTTTTTCCAGATTTTATAGATACAAAACAATTCTATTAAAAGAGATTTTTCAAAAATCTCGTGCCGCATATGTATAATCACTATTGGCCTCCAATCACATGGAAAAACAGAATCACCACTTCATTTAGGAATCTAGCTAGAGTGCAAAACTGTATGGAACTAAGCCAAACCATGTAGAGGGGATCCACAAGATAATCTTTAACAACTTCGAAGGATTGATTGGTTAAGAAGGCTAATAATCTTTCTTTAGGATTAGAGTCTATTACATCCATTATTTTGTTCCTAGAAAATAGTTATTTGAGTAATCCTTAAATGCTAAAAGGGACCTTTTTGGTTTTGATAGGTGAAGTAAATTCCATTGAATCTCTTATCCTCATTCTCATATGAGAGGAGACCCTAAAATGGTTGACTATGAAGTCATAGTTTCCATTCTGAATCAAAACTCAATCCTAGCCTTGATGAGTGTTTGCAAATTCTTAGAGCTATGATAGGACTCATGGAAACTTGGAGGCTTGAAGGCATTCGTGGGGGGCTCCCATCTTCTCATATTTTATATAAATTCTCTCATGCAAACTCTCTATTGTTTATTCTTCTTGATGAACGTACAAAAAACCCATTTTTATGAGAACTTCTTTCTAGAAAACCAATTCTTTTGATTTTAGAAAGATATGGGTCTCCTTCTTACATGCATGTATCCTCACATTTGTATCTTGAGGATTCCTTTTTTATTTTCTTCATACCCCTTAGGATTTCATTTGATTTATCCCATGTCGTATTCCCTCTATTTTGATTGCATGCCTTTTGTATTCCCGCGCTCCTCTTATCTATAAAGAGACGCATTTCATGTATTTGGGGTGCGTTGGCCAAGGCTTCATTGCGAATCTTTAGTATAGGAAGCCGGTATTATTTGGTGTTCACTCATTGCCTTGTGTTGTTATTGTTGTTCATACGTTTGGAGATTTAGCTGGAGTTTACTAGGGAGTGGGGATGCTCATTTATGCTCAAAGATACGTGTGTGTTGGAGACATTTGCTACATACGTTTGAGTGTGCTAGTCCACACATAATTTGCAGCCTAACTTTTAGGAACTTGCTGCTTCCATTCGAGGCGATTAGGGTCAAATACGCCCATAACAAAAACGTTTGATATCATTGCCAAGGATGTTTGACCTTAAATCGTTGGTTTCTTCAAGTAACATTGTGTCTAAACGTCTTGTGAAGCACCATGGCAGTTGGGCTGGGTTCAAATTCATGTGGCTTTCGATTGGCTTTGGATACCACCCATAAGTTTTTCATCTTTTTTTTTTGGGTTTTAATTCATATCTATTGGTTGCATGAAAGCATACCCCTAACTCCGTTATCTCATTCACACACCCACACACATGCATCTCCGTGCTTCCACTATGGCATCACTTTGCACCACTAACATCTCTGATTTATGTGTTTGCCTTGGGTAGAAGGATGAATATTCTCTCCCTTGTGCCTTCCTTTTTTGATTTCACGTAACTTAAAGGATTGAATGTTTATTGAGTATGCAAGATCCCTATACATCATCAACAAAAATCTCTCTCTATGTTTGTGTGATTGTTGGTCCTTCGTTGAAATTTCAAATTTTGGCATCTCTTGAAACTCAAGAATAAATTTCTCTCCCCACTTCCCTATTCCTAAACGAATTTTAAGATACGCACATGTTCGAGGAAGTCATGCCTCTCCCTTCATTATTAACTCTTTTTAATTTGTGAACTATCCCATGTGTGGTTGGTGGGAAGAGGTTCTTTTTTTTAATATAAAGGAAGTTTGGCATTAGCTTACTCTCCCGGACTTGAATTAAATAAAGAAAAGTACAAGAGAAGGGGACTAGTGCCCACGGGACCCCCCAAATCCCACAAAGCAGGGGAATCTTTTACAGAGCTTAGATGACATTACAAAGAAGGTTAATTACCCTCTCATCACCCTCATGTGGGGCCCACTTGGGTTTAAGCTTATTGTTGATCAAAAGGAGTACTTGATGATGCCAGAAGGGGGGGGATTTCTTACAGTTGACAATCCTTTTGCCAAGGAGGAACAACGATTTCTCAATTGACCACTCTTTGGGGGAGTCGCCAAAGTTGAAAGCACATCTTTCCCTCCAGATTTTCCATAGGACCTCCCCTCTGATGGCGTTCCAGAGAGTCGCGGAGCAGCCGATCGCTTCTCCCAGCAGGGCTTGCTGCCAACAGAGACGTTTTTGAAGTCTAATTCTCTTTCCAACCATCTGCCAGAGTCTGTTGGAGTTGGGGCAGGTAAAGAAGGTGTGTGAAACATCTTCGATAGACCGGTAGCAGCGTTTGCACCAAGGAGGGATCCCACAAATTTTGCTAGCCTTAAGGTTGGTCCAGATACCATGATGAAGCAACTCTCTCTATTCAATTTGTGGTGTTGAGACGTTATGGGCTCCCTTTCTAACGAATGAATGCACCTACCCTTTTGTGGATTGTGTCAGAGCCATTTATGACTCCTGTTGCATGAAGAACCAATTGATCCATCGGGGTGGGTTTGAGCTACATCTCCGTTCCCTCTGCATTTTCTTCATGGTGGCTTGGATTCGACTCATGCTCATGTGACCCATCCAGAGATGGATACTCATAGCTATAGGGATTTGCGTAGAAGAGAGGAACCTTCAATGAGCTGTGTGACCAAAGATAAGGGCTACTCTCCCCTTTTTCACAAAGATCTTTGTTGATAACTCCCATGGTGGCCCTTCAAGATGCCCCTCGCCCTTTGGGCAATCTCCTCACTTAACTCGTAAGGGGTTGCGAGCCTATGCACCTTCTAGTCAACCTCTGAATTCGGGCCTAAGCTAGCTCAATGATGGCTTCTCACTAGCAATCGATGTCTATCTCTGAAAACTTTTCCATTCTTTGTTTTATATGTTTTCATCCTCGACAAAGGTTCATGCCCACTATGGTTCATTGTGCACCGGTTGATCTCCACACTTCACTACTGCCTTTGTTGTCTATAGTCTCTAGATTGAGCTCACTTCGAGTTGCCCCTGAGGCCTTCCTCTATGGGGTTGTGCTTTCAGCTCCCTAGCCCATTTCCTCCTCTATGCTTGATCACATTGAAAGACCCACCAAGTTATGTCCGCTTTGGCCATGAAGCCTCCCTTGCGACTCTTCCACAATGAAGGTGGAAATTTCCACAAGATGTTTTGACTAGGTTAGTATCGATGCGTTTCTTTCCTGGTGAGAAGGATGGCGGTGATCTTCTACACTCTCTATTCTATATCGTATTGCTCCCCATAGATCTTTATTTTCTTCATCGAGGCTATAGACTATGTAACACAATAAAATATTCACTGGAACTCCTCTCATATCTTCTAAAAGAGGATGCATATGTTTATCTAGGGAAAAGGTCAAGCACTCCCTAAGGATTTGGCATTACTGTGAATACTTTTGGGTCGAGTTTCCCACCCCTCCCCCTCAGGGCATTTTTTGTATTCACCTAATCCATGTTCGTCCCCGGGTCTACCTCTTCTCATCAAAGTTCAGATCGAGCATGAGGCTCCCTCGTAAACCATCTCTTACCTTTAGATTCTCTTTGATGCATCCGTGAAAGCTTCGGTTGATGGTCTAACAACACCTTGATTAGGGGACAAAAAAGCCTGCTATGCTCAAGTGCATGTTCTAGTAGTAATTATTGCATTCAATGAAGTCAAGTTGCATGAAGTCATTAGAGTTGGACTAGCAAGGCTCTCAACATGTCTATTGAAAAGGAGCTTAGAATCCCTCCATGAAAATGCGCTATGCACATAAAAAGAATTATCAAAGAGGTGCAAGTTAGTCCCCATAGAGGTGGGTTTGCGTAGAGAAGCTCAAGTTTGGATGATCAAATCCATGGCTTATTACAATTTATTTCCCTATTAAGTATTGAGTAATGTAGGTTACGCAATCTTCGATTCTTCCTTTGTAATGCTTCAAATTTTCGAAGTCATGAGTTGGCAATTTGTTGATTGCAGACTAAGTACTCAGGATGGTTCCATTCAATGACCAACTTCTTCCATTTGATTAGCAGATTTATCTTATAATCTCTCATTTTTGTCCACCCTATGTGAATGGAACAAACTTTTAAAGTATGAAAGCATGTGTTGTGGATATACTTCTAATCATTGTTTTTTTCGTTATAAAGGAAGTTCGGCAATAGCCTACTCTCCCGGACTTGAATTAAATTAAGAAACAAAAGTACAATAGAAGGGGACTAGTGCCCACGGGACCCCCCAAATCCCACAAAGCAGGGGAAGCTTGGTTGATTCCTAGGCTGCATTACAAAGAAGGTTGATCACCCTCTCGTCGCCCTCATGCGGGACCCACTTGGGTTTGAGCTTGTTATTGATCAAAAGGAGGACTTGATGGTGCCTGAAGGGGGGGGATTTCTTACTGTTGACAATCCTTTTGCCAAGGAGGAATAGAGATTTTTCAATCGACCACTCCCTGGGGGGGTCGCCGAAGTTGAGAGCACACCGCTCCCGCCAAATTTTCCACAGGACTTCCCCTCTGATTGCGTTCCAGAGAGCCGCAGAGCATCCAATCGCTTCACCCAAGAGGACTTGTTTCCAACTAAGCTGTTTCTGAACTCTGATTTTCAGTCCAACCATCTGCCAGATTCTGTAGGAGTTGGGGCAAGTAAGGAAGATGTGTGGGACATCTTCGATCGCACGGTGGCAGCGTTTGCACCACGGAGGGATCCCACAAATTTTGTTTGCCTTATGGTTAGTCCAAATTCCTCGATGAAGAATTTGCCATAAGAGGACCGACTTCTTAATCTCTATAAGTGGGTGCCAGATACCCATGAATTTCATGTCCCACCGAAGCCGCGTCCAAGACAGGCACCACTTCTTGTTGAGGCTGATCTGGAGGTCAGTCGTTTCTTTGATGTTCGGGATTTTGAGTAGGCTATTTCCATTGTGCCATTTGAGACCACGCGCGTTCGGAGCATCATGTCCCATGAGAAGGCGAGTTTTGTGACGATCCCAAGCGAGGCATCTGCTTTGCAAGGTGTTCCATTCTTCGTAGGAGATGTTTATGCGAGGGTCGATATCCTCGTAGTTGATCCAACTGTTGGTGTCATGTTTCCAGAGGTGTTTCCATTTTTTGAATCCTTTGTTCCATAACTTCTTGGCATTTTGAATGTTCCACGACTCCACACTCCGGATGCCATGTATCGAAAACCAGATAGAGTCGTTTTGTCTGATTCCGGCCGCCCACTTCCAGTCCTCACTAATTCTTGTGAAGCTTTTGACTTTATTCCAGCCCTTCCAAAGAGAACATACGAGATTGGAGCCTTTCGGGAAGACAGGTATCGGGGAGAATAGCAGGGTCATGATGTCAAGGTTCTTCCAGTTCGGGGACCCCGTGAGGGCCAACTCATTTTTGTTTCTGAAGATCAGCTTGGCCCACGAGGCCTCCCTATTGCACCAAGCTTTAATCATCCATTTGGCTGCCAGTTTGTTAGCCATGCACCCAATGTCCAGGATGCCAAGCCCCCCGCTATCTCTCGGGCTGGTGCAGATGGCCCATTTGATTTTAGGCACCCCCCTTCTGTTATGATCACCCGTCCAAAGAAAGTTTCTGCAGATGCTATTCAGTTTGGACAGGCCTTGCTCATTCGGTCTCCAGCAAGAAAGGAAATAGATGGTAGACGAGAGGAGGAACGTGTTGATAACCATCGCCCGTCCAGCGAGATTGATTTGCATGCCTCTCCAGTAATTGAGCTTGTTTTCAAGTTTGGCCAGCACCCAGTTCCATCGCTGCTCCATAGAGACGCCAAATCCCAAGGGGATTCCAAGCAGCCGAAAGATTTGGCCCTGCGGAATGATTTGACAGCCATGATCAATGAGAAGGCCAGGTTGATGTCCCACAATGGCCCTAAAGGCGGTCTTATTGTGGTTGATTTTGGATCCAGAGGCCTCACAAAAGGTATCAAGACACCTCCAGAAAGTCTCCAGGCTGGTATTATCATTGTGAACGAACGCGTTCATATCGTCGGCAAAAAGTCTCATGATGATTTGACTGTGGTCGTGCGGTAGCTGGAGGCCTTTGATATTGCCAGCCTCCACATGATGAGCCACAAGTCTGCTCAGCCCCTCAGTGGCGATGGCAAAGAGAAGGGGGGCAAGAGGGCACCCTTGTCTAATAGATCTTTTAAGATGGATCGCCTTCGAAAGTTTGCCGTTAACGTTAATTTGGGTCGTTGCGTTGCCGAGAAGGGTCGCGATCATCTTGGTGAATTTCTGACTACATCCGAGGTCTTGGAGCGACTGCAAAATATAGTCCCATTCTAGCCTATCGTAGGCTTTGTCAAAGTCGATCTTGAGGAAGACCACATCTTGATTAGACTCATTTGCAAATTGAATACCTTCCCAAATATCCATAATGGTTTCCATGATGAAACCTTTTTGGTCCTCACTAAGCCAAGATCTCAGGTGGCACGCAAGTCTGTTGGCAATGACTTTGGCGATGATCTTGTATCCTGTTTGGAGCATCGTAATTGGCCGCCAGTTCTCGATTCTGTTTTTTTCCCCCTTCTTGTGAATCAGCTTAATAATTCCATTGTTTATACAAGAAGGAAGAGCACCAAATTTTAGCGCTTCTTGCCAAACCATCCGAAGAGGGGTGGCAACCACCAGCTTGAAGGATTTAAAAAACTCGTTAGTGAGTCCGTCGGGTCCCGGGCTTTTACCGATAGGGAGGGCATCAATGACCTCAATGATTTCTGATTCAGAGATCGGGGCATGAAGCAGGGAGTGGAGGTTGGGTGGTATTCTCCGGGGGGAAACCCTGGAAATGGCAGCCATGCAGTCCCTTCTACGGTGGGAGAGGGGGTTCGAGGTTCCCAGGAGTCTCGTGAAGTGCCCTTCGATGATGCCAACATTATCTTCTTCCGAGTTGCATACATTGCCATGTGGGTCTAGCAGTAGGGGAATCGTCTCTCTGTTGTGTTTCCTTTTAAGGATACTGCACATCTCTTTGGTGGGTTTGTCGGCTTTTCCAGCCCACCACTCCTTGAAGAAGACTTGCAAGTTTTTCCTTTGTATTTCTTCCTCGTATCTCAACGCTGCTCTGATTTTTCGGAGACCTTTCTGGGCTTGGTGTTTTCCTTTGTTTACTTCCTCCTCGAGTCGCCAGAGTCTGTGGTAAAGCGCTTCCCTACGAGCCCGCCGCACTGTCTCGAGCATCTTCTTAGTTCTGATCATGATCTTGCGAGACTTGTCGACCGCACTTCTCCAGCACTTGGCTGGGGCCAAGCCAGAGGCGAACGCCACCTTCCACACATCGGCAATCTCTTGATGGACGGAGGGGAGAGAGAAGGTGGAAGCGTTGGCATGGAACCACGGAGCCTTGTGGGTCCTGTTGGAAGGTTGAAAAGTGATAACGATCGGGTAGTGGTCAGAGATGGTGAGGTCAGTACGTTGCGTGATGGAAGGGTGGCCCCACAGATGAGTAAAGCTCTGAGAGATGTAGCATCTATCAAGTCTAGCTTTCCTCAGATCCTCGCCCGCTTGGAGATTCGACCAGGAAAAGCCATTCGAGTCTTTGAATTCGACCAGATCCAAGTGGAGTTTGGTCATGTCCCACGTTTCTTTCTCCCGACTGTCGATGACCCTGCCCTTGCCCATCCATCTGTCCATAGGGTCCTCCACCATGTTGAAGTCTCCACATATAAGCACGTTGTGGGGAAGCGAGTCAAGAGAAGCCCAAGTGTTCAGCCTCTCCAAATCCCCGTTAGGGGCGTACAAAGAGACCATAGTAACACAAAGGGGAGCACCAAAAGAAACCGCAATCCAGCGGTGATTTACATCTTCAATGGAGTTCTCAAGCTTTTCAAGCAAGGGTTTTTTAACACTGATAGCCGTTCCACCGGACCCCCGCTGGTGCTTTGTTGGGATCCACACATGGGCCGAGGAAACCTGTCTGAGCCGTTTCAGAAGGTCTTCTCCGTCAATTTTAATCTCTTGAATGCATATAATGTCTGGTTTTAAGCTAGTGTCGCGGAGCCATTGACCAATGATGGCCGCTCTTGAGGGGTCGGTTAGCCCCCTAGCATTTAGCGAGATGACAATCATTTTTGTATTGATCCCTCTTTGCGGGAGGGAGCCTTGTCCTTTCTTCTCTTGGCTTCATCTTTCTTTTTCGCTGGGATCTGATCCCGACTTAGAAATCGGTTCTTATGGGGGCTTTTCCAGGGTAACTCCAAAGGCTGTTTCCCTTTGCGGGATGCCCCCCGCTGGGGAGAATTGGGCCCCGTGCTCGGCATCGTTTCCGGGATCGTCGATCCAATGATGGAACTTTCACTATCCATGTTGTCTTCATTATTAGTAGTGAAACCATCTTCTTTGCTTGTAGTGTAGCCCTCCTGGGGGGTTTCTTTGTTGTCAGGGATCTCTAGGGCTACGTCGTAGTTGTCTACCACAGGTGGCTTCCCACGTGGGTAGTCGAGCTCGTTGATCTCCTTTCCAAGATTGCAATACAAATTGCTGTGTGTGGTAATTGGCAGGTTGTTCCTCTCACCGTTGGCCCTCGGACTTCTTTTCCTTCTTCTTCTAACTTCAGTAAAGCCATCGGTATCAGCTTGTGGATTGAGGGGGCCCTTGCCTTCCCCTTCCTTGATCACGTGGGTCAAATCGTCAAAGTTGTCTTGAGCGGTTTTGGAGGCTTCTTGAAATCGCTTGTTTTTTTGCCTGAGAGGGCAGTCTTTAATCCTGTGACCTTGCTGGCCACAACGAAAGCACGCGTTGGGGAGGTTTTTGTAGGTGATATCCTGCTCCCAAACATCTCCTTCGCCCATGTCCACTTTGATCGTTGATGGAAGCGGCGAACTGAGGTCAGCCTCGACGCAGATTTGTGGGTGCCATCTAGCATTGAACGAGTGTCTTGCACCCTCGTAGATGAGACCACCAATGTCTTCTCGTGAAGCCAACGGCTTGCCGATAGGGGAGACTATGTCCCACACGAAGTTGTACAAGAAGTATGGGAGGTTAGGGAGCTCAACCCAAAGAGGGTACCGAAGTGATTTCGATTTGTCGGGGGTAAAGTCCGGGGACCATCTGAATAAGCACAGGGTCGTCCGACCGAGCTGCCAGGTGCCAACGCTTAGGGCCTGGAATGCCATCTCTTCATTTTCAAAGACTAGCAGCATGTGGTTTGCTGGTAAGAACTGGCATTTGCTGACGATTAGTCCTCGAGGAAACCACTCTTTTCGAAGCCATTGTCGCACGATTTCGAGCGGGGGCCTAGGGCCAAACACTTGGCCGACGAGGCAAACTTTCTTGAGCTCCTCCTGAGCAGACAGAACTGCGGGTCTACTGAGGGACACGATGGGGGATTCAATACTTTCGGAAGCCCCAGGGGCGGCACATGACCCCCCCTCCAGCAGAGCGGCCAGAGTGCCGGTCTCCCCAGGGGGGGGGGGCCCGATTACTTTTCACGAGAGAGGACGAAGCCACATCCATGGCCGAAGGAACTTGCACCACTTTTAACTTTCAATGCCCAGCGGCAAGACCCTCCAACATAGAGAGAAAGCAGACCACAGACAAGGAAAACTCCCCCCACCGATCACATCGCATCCAAATACTCCGCTTTTCAGGGAAAAACAAAAGGGCCAAAAATCCCACAAAAGAGGGGAGCACACTTCTACTTTTTTGAAACTTTTCTAATTTCCTTTTTCTTTTTCTTCTTTTTCTTCTTTTTCTTCTTTTTTTTTTCTCTTTTTTTTCTTCTTCTTCTCTTTCTTTTTTTTTTCTTTTTCTCTTCTTCTTTTTATTTATATATTTTTTTTTTCTTCTTTTTTCTAATTCAAGCTACGAGAACCTTCCATACAAGCGGCTGGCGCACCTTGAATTTACTTCAACCCATTGCCCACGAGCGTCATGCCAGAGTAAGTCGACAGTGAGGCCAGAAAACCCACAAAAAAGCGAAGGCCCTCCTTGGCCCTGAAGACCCGCGATGAATGCCACGTGTCTCGCGATAGGCCTGCGACGCGCCGTCCGCAACAAAATCGGTTAGCCTCTGTCCCCGCGATAGACGCGCCGCCTCTGTCCCCGCGATAGACGCCTCGAGACGCGCGATAGACGCCTCTGTCCCCGCGATAGACGCGCAGCCACAGTCCCCGCGATAGACGCCTCGAGACGCGCCCAATCTGTCGCCCCGCGATAGACGCCTCGAGCTGGGAAACGATAGACTGCGGTGTATCGCGATAGACACACAGTGTCAATCCCGCGATAGAGAGGCCACCGGAACCCGCAAGCTGCAACAGTCCCCGTCCTCTGCTACACCACCTTCAGCAACAGTGCCTCCGACACCTGCTCATTGCAAATCGCCTCCGACTGCTACAGCTCCCGTCCTCTGCTACACCACGCCTTCAGCAACAGTGCCTCCGACACTTGAAAAAACTCCGACACCTGCTCATTGCAAATCGCCTCCGACTGCTACAGCTCCCGTCGGCTACTACCACGATCCGAGCTTACAGGCACCAATCTTCATACTCCGACAGAGAGTCTTTTCCTTTCCTCCCGTGTTCTGTTTTTGCATCAGTACCGAACCATATAAATAATTCTTCTAATCATTGTTGTATATGTTGATGAGATGCTACTCATTGGCCTAATGAGAAACGTATTCCTAAATTTAACACTACAAGAGTTGTGGCTATATTCCTGGCTCGCTATGGCCTCTTACGTTTTGTGACTACCAATTCACCCTCGATTGTGTCCAAAACTCCAATGGGCATGACTCGTAGGATTAAAGGTTTAGTGTTCCATGTCCTCCGAAGTTTATATGATAAATGCTAATGCTTCCCTCACTTGTATTTGGAATGCTTGCATTAGCATGTTTAGGACTCAAGATGCATATGGTTGAGGGTGTCACTTGGGGGGATTGTATCCACACCCTACACTACTTGGAGGACTTGTCAAGAGGAAAACAACCCCTCTCCTTTTAGAGTTCATTATTTTGTATGTGTGTATTAGCATGCATGTTATTTTTGTGTGTATATTTTTATATGCATGATCGTTAATGAGTGTGTGAATCTACATGAGAGTATTTTATGTGTGTTTGTTTGTGTGCACGTGTATGACTAATTGTGATTCTCATGTTCTTTATATTGTAGTGAAAAACTATGTGCTCGTGTGTGTTTGTGTTGTAATGCATGTATATATAAAGGTATGTATGTGTGAATATGAGACCCTAAGTATTGGTATATAATTAATATATGCATGATATATGTATATATATGTATGCACGCATGTATACATGTGTGTATATTGTTACCCTAAGTTCCTATTTGTGTGTATACGTATATGTATGAGATATATAGGTTATGAGTTCTGGCCGAATGTTGAATTATTGGAGTTTATTATTAAGATATTAAGTTGCTTTGTAATTTTGATATAGTTATTGAAGGTTCCTCAGGGCATGGATGGGTGTGGATGTATTCAGATATGTCAAGACATGAATAAGAGGACTTATATTTTCTATATTTAGAAATTAAGACCCACGTAAAGGTTTCTTTTCAAAAAGTCATAAAAGTAGTATTTAAGAAAATGATCACTATAACATCATGGTTTTTGTAAGTAAAAGATAACTAGGCTCTCCATAAAAAAGAGAATTTTTACTTTCATGCCTTCTTTCTAAAGCATCATCATCATTGTAATCTAAATTTTGGATGTAATCAAAAGCCTATAAATACATGCACTTTGTGGACTCTTCCAACAGAGTGTGTAGGAGAGATTGCACCCAATAAGATGTTTTGCCAATAGAGTGTGTAGGAGAGATTGCACCCAATAAGATGTATTGCATCATCTACATCGCAACTCGTTTTCTATGTGTTTTTAGATTTATGTGTATGTAAGATCCTACAATCAATGGTGTCAAAGCCTCTGCGCATCACTACAATAGGCTAGGGCACTATTTGTTATTAAAATTCATTGATCTTTTCAACATCTATTCATTGTCCGATTTTTATCCCAATCATTGTACTTGTTTGATTACCTTTTCTAGTTCCAAATTTTCTTTTCATTTCCATTCCATTTCCTATTCTTTTTTTGATTTTCGTTTGAGTTTTAGTTCTTGACTTTAAACCTATAATCTATGCCTATAGTTTACTCTTATGTTTACTTTTTCGACATACTCCAAGGCATTGACTAAGGATTGAACTAAGGCAACCATTAAGGCATAGACGCAGGCATAGAACTTTGGCATCTTTACCTTCCTTGGCGCCAATCGCTCATTTGGCGACTGATAGATATGAACGAACACTCTTTAATTAAGAAGTGGCAATGAGGAGTCTCTCGTCCACTAAGGAGGGGCTTTGAACCTACAACCTCACATTCACAATTCAAGAGTATTACCACTACATTATTCAATTGTGTTATCACTCTACTCCCTTTTACTCACATGTAACCTAAGTTTCATCTCTCTTACTTTTGCAATTCCCATGAATCACCATTTACTCTCCCATTTTAGGAGGTTTCTTCTTCCCTAAACCCATGGACCCTATGCATACCATGGAGGACTTTGGAAAATCACTTCTATCGGGAGTATCGCTCGAATAATAGTTGGAGCTCATATGGCATAAACTTTGAAGTGCCCAAAATGAGATACAAGAACATGATGAAATACTTCAAAAGATGCACTGTAAGGAGGACATCCTACAAGGGTTGTGAAGGCAATTATTATTACTCAATATTGTGGCACACATTCCAAGATCAGCATCAAGAACTTTTAGTTCTCATTATTTGATGGTCATAAGGATGATCATTTTTCTTATCAAGGTTATCCTAGTTTGATGATTTCTATTCACATGAATCCTACTTTGAAAATGATATAATGAAGTTTTATCCAAGTTATTTAGCAGGAAAGGCTGATGTAGGCACGAAAGCAATGGCTAGTTGATCAAGCCAACCGTTGGAATTATGATGCATGCCGGGTGCTTAGAGCAAACACAGGTGCATAGAAAAGAGACTCAAAGGAGATAGGGAATCAAGAAGAGATTAGCTGATAAATAGCAACGACTCATCATTTGTTCAAAAAGGAACCATTCATCAGATGCATTATGGAGAATCTACTCAGAAAAGTCAAAGTGACCATGCATGTATAAAGAATGATCTAACCTTCTTCATGAAATTTATTGGAGGAAAAAAAACGAAACTTCAAATATTGCATTTTATGATATCAGAGTTTTCATTTTCAATTCACTTTAGTCCAATTGCAACCATTTCAGGAACAAAGGATCACCATCAACTTTAATTCATCAAGAAGAAATCCATATGCATATGCATCTTTTAGTGAAATTTCTTCAATCCAAATTAAGTGCAAAAACTAAGATCAAAACTACTTGTAAGAACTACAATCCAGTTGAAAAAGAAAAGTGCACGCACCATGCATAGAATCAAATAGGATTGAATTGAACATGTCCTAGTCTTCATACTATTCTTCTCCAAGTTTCATAGTTGGAAATCCTTATCGTATCGTTGACGTTTCAGGAAAAAAAATTCATTATGTTTGTTCATAGTCCATTATTTACTTTTCAAAGAAATTTCATCTTTTGTTGAAACAAAAGCGATACGTGTCACTTCTTGTACTTTATGGAACAAAGAACTATGTAGAACATTCCTTAATATGAAACACTTTTGTGTTTTATAACACCAGAATATTGATTTTCATGAGGGCACTATACTTGAATAGAATTCGTAAGCTTACGATCTGAAAGTAAGTTTTATTTTGTATCTTTTTATAATCGGCTTTATTTTGTATCTTTTTATAATCGGCTTAAACACTCGAATCACATTTCTCTTTAAAATTAAAACACATTCATAAGTTCAAAGAGTGATGCAAAACTCGAACAGTGAATAGATTTTTAGATTTGAGAATTATTAGTTGATCAAAGTCTCAAAATTCGAAGAAGACTAAATTAGAAGTGAAAACAGGATTTATCTTTTAAGTAACATCACTATGCAGTCCAAATCTATTTTCATTATAGTTGGAAGATAAACGCCATTTCTCTCCATCAGAATTAGTTATTCTTCACGTAAAATATATATTGCAGACATTCAAGTTTCAAACAAGGAAAGTAAGAACCATAGCTCAATGCTTTGAACGTTTTCACAATCATAAATGCAACACGCATCCAAAGCCAATCTGAAAAAGAGCTTTTGAGATATGCGCACAGAATCTACAATTATTAATCGTTTATGTTCTCATAGAAAAGAAACATCTCACGACAATTTTTGATAGCCCATCTTCAGCAACGTGACACGAATGTAAAGAAAACATTGCGCAGCGAGAACAACTCATTATTTTCTTTGTTAAGGAGGTTGAATCTGCATTTTGAAACTGTACTAAGTTCAATTTGCCTGTTGTCGCTGATGCATAAAAACTTTTCCCGTTTTTTTTGCTAGAAAATCTATTCTCTATCTTTGTAAAGCTTTTGTGCTCATTTGTATAGAACCTTTTTTTTATGGTGCGATGGTCTTTCCATCAAAATCAAATCTGTCAATATTTTCCCGATTGCACAGCTCTTCGCTCTTTGCAAGATGCTTCCATTAAACATCTTCAAACACGTCATCAATGTGATAGTCAACTTTATACATGAGAACCTGATTTAAAAACCATTAAAAAACACAACCTTTTGTACCATGCCACTGTGATTATCATCTCATAATCTAAAGACCTCCTTTAATCAGAAACGATCCGCAGCTGGTTCTTTCTCTGATGCTCTGCCAAGTGGTCCAGCAAGCTTGTCATCATCAATTGTCCACCGTAGAGTTCAAGAAATCTCTCTTCAGCTGAATCTGGCTATAACACTAATCTTCAAAGAATAAAATGAAGTTTCCTCAAATGTTACATCAAAAACCACTACACATTCCCATATCCACTGGATAACTCAGACATAAGTAGATATATAATGGTTAAGTAATAAAGTTAAAATTGAATATTATCCTATGACGAAGATAAGATAAAAACAAATAAGAAAATCCAACATTTCCTTTTCCGCTCAACTATTCAGAAGAAAAGGGAATATTACATCCTATCGCGAAGTAGTAGATAACGTTGTAGACATAAATCTAGTGATTGCTAGTCAACTCTGTATGGAATCATACATGACTAAATCAATTCCAATCCAGGTTCGCAAGCAGATAACTACCTTATACAATACCTGCGCATCATAAGCTTTGTTTTTAATAGATAATTTATGCAACAGACCAACATCATTCAATAAGCCTGCAACAAACCAAAAGCATGGAACCGATCAAATCACAGAGAGAAATGTTCAAATAGAGAGTACGCCAATGGATGCGTGAATGGCTTAGTGAAGGGAGCATAGAGGTTGCACAAATTGCATCAGATCGCAAGAGGAGAAGTGTAAGCGATTCCCCTCATGCTCAAGTCCCTCCTCCCTCAATACGAGCGCCTTTCTTCTCGATCCACACAGCAGCCTTCCCTCTTTTCTCCTTCTGTCACCCATCGGAGAGCTACCCCGAGAGCCTTTTCTTGCGTAGCAACTCCCTTATATCCTTTTTTTTAAAAGCAAATGCTCGATCCTTCCTTTCATCACTCCAGTGGTAGATTCCTTTCTTTCACGTGTATGTTCCAGCCGCACGTATGTTTTGATGCTAGTTTGCTGCAAAGAAAGATAAAAATGAAACTTTCCCTTCCATACACATATTTCTATATTCGCATATATATATATATATATATATATATATATATATATATATATATATATATATATATATTCGCACATGTTTTCTTTTCTTTTTAATTATTTTTTTCACTTTTATTTTATATTATTCTTTTATATATTTTCTTTAATACTAAAGAATTTACACACACATAAACTCATAGGTTCACATGCGCAAAAATAAGAAAACACATTAACAAAATGTACATACACATATATATACACTCAATGCATATTTAATCAATATACACACATTCAATGAACAGGCACACATTCCTTTATTTTATTTCAACACTTATTTTTGTTTTGTTTTGTAGGTCATCACAAATAGAAAAATAGAAATAATCTTAAATCAAACCATTTAACATAAAACCCAAGAAAATTAAAACTTTTAAGCAGAGCATCGTTACCGTCTCTCGTGGACTAACAAAGAGAGAGAATCTCTCTCACATGGGACTCTGATGGAATGTTTTATGGCATAGTGGAGATCTTCCCATGTCATGGAAGGGCTTTCAAGCGAAGGTTAAGGCTTATTTCCTTCCCCTCAGTTCCATCTAAATGTTTGTTAGGCATGAAACATGTTCACATGCAAGGAAGGTGATAGTGTTACAACTTTTATTGAGCAGTTTTGGAAAATTTGTTTACTTGTTTGCATGCTTGAAGATATTCATGAAGATATCTTTACTTGTTTGCATGCTTGAAGATGTTTTGAAGATACCTTGCAGAGGAAGTATGAAGACGGTTTCCAAGACAATCTTCATAGAATTGTTCCCACAATGCTTTATAAAGCTATATATTTTGCCCATGATGTATGAAAGAGTTTTAGTCGACTACCGTCGCTTTTTTTTTTTAAGAAAACCACATCAATGAAAACATTTTAGAAAACTTTATTCTGTTATAAAACGAAATTTTACTACCTCTTCTTATCCTATTCTTCCATGAGCTCCTCAATTTAACTATTCAACAACACCCATTGCCTCACCCCTCCAACCTAACAAACCTCCTTCCCTTCAAAATTAACTAGAAGACGCTCAACAGAAGAGACCATGTATAATGTGTTGAAATTGTCTTCAACCTCAACATATGAAAGCAAAGTGTAGATTGCAACCGTTGTTCTTGAGTCCCTTATTCTGGCCATAGATCTATTGAGTTTGTTTAGGTATATAAGAACTTTGGGCATATTATTAGACACAAACTATAGAGAAGCTCTATATTCCCCTTCTATCAAGCAAATTACTTTAGTCAAGATGACAAAAATATGTAGGTCTTATGAATCCATCATTAAATTGCTCTTTGAATAACTATAAGTGTTTGAACACATGGAGTGTATGATTCTCTAGGTTAAACTCCTTGCTTCGGAAATTACATTCCTTCGGCTTCCTAAGACATGTCTTGATCTGAGGTTCATTCATAGTTTAGATTTCCTATCAGTCTTTCTAACCTTAGGTTCTTAATATCTTCACATTTGGAATGTTTCAAGTGTCTGTATTTTGACTCTAGGTAGGTTTTATATTCAATTTTCCCTAAGTTTCATTTTTTTTCCCAAACATTACATGTGTATTTTGACTCTAGGTAGGTTTTATATTCAATTTTCCCTAAGTTTCATTTTTTTTCCCAAACATTACATGTGCCAAAAAAACAGGATACACAATAGTTATGCCTCTCACAATAGATGATACGCCACTCCACAATACGATACTTGACAAAACAGTACACGAAACATACACATAGAAGTAATGCATGACACTTAAGGCTAATGACATAGGATACCAAATTCTCATGAAACTCAAGTAAGAGTTGGGTGTGTATAATACACGACACCTACTAGGTGTTCGGAACACATGGAAATCTCCTATCTTGATACCAAAGTCAACAAGTCATAACACATGGACTTTTTCCTATGGATTTTGAAATTCTAATATGAGCATTGTACTCCTTGTGCACTCCCCTCTTCCCCTATGTGCTTTGATGTCAAAAAATCCTAGTTTTTTCCTTGAAATGATCCTCACAACACTTAGGATGTGTCATTTCTACCCACATGCATGTGTATGTGAAAAATAATATCACAATGGTGTAGAGCTCGCCTAAAAGAACATCTCCCTCATTTTTTAGCCCCACATTCTCTCTATAGGCTAACTTCTAGGTGATACCTCTCTCGAGGATACCAATCATGAAAAGCTCTCTCCACGATAATAATGTCTTTGCAAATGAATTTTGTGATGTGGTTTTTGGTTCTAGACATTCACCTAGGTCAAGGATCTCTTCAAAATACAAAGTTTGGTTTTTCTAAAGTTTTAAAGGTCCTATCCTACTCAAATGCAATCCTTTCTTAGATCTTAAAATCTAGTTTACTACTTCCTAATCTATTCCTCAAAACTTGTTACACACATACTCTTGGTCTATGAAGAAACAAGTCAAAGTGATAAATGACCTACCATTATGCTGAATTCTTTTTTTACGCTCACTATGTTCACAATGATAATCTAATCATCATGTAGGCACCTTCAATTAGGCCCTTGATCATTGGCAATGCCATAGAAATTCTGTGTGTTAGACTCGCAAGGTCCATGCACAAGTGATAAGTAAGACTAGGTAGCTCTCACACTTGCAACTAGTGCACATAGTGGTGGTTCTATACACAAACATTAAACTATCAAACCAAGACTAAGACTTGTTCAAGTGCATAGAAGCACATTCTCTAGAGGTGGATAATGTGTGAAGATCGAATAGTGCATGCAACTGTGATTTTGTACCTCACATGAAACCTTCTACATGTAGGTGTGTCTCTTGATACTTGGTGTAGTGACAGACACTTAATCCTTGATGTCCTCTAGTTTTGATAGCCTAATATGGTAATTACTAGATTCCTCTCAAAGATCTCACCAACAAGCATCTACTAGCAGTAGTTCGGTCTTGATTGGACTTTTTTGCAATAGGTTACATCCCCAAAACTAAGTGTCAACAGTCTCCTACTTACATGTGATGACCCGTTACAATTCACATATGAGAGATAACAATTGAAAAAGGCAAGGAATAGGTAGACAAAAAAAATCCAAGCATACATTGCACACCTTCAACACTCACACGAGCTCTCAAAGAAGAACATACATAAGAAAGTAGAAGGAATCATGAGTTTTGAAAGTTAGTTTTCCATTATGTCAAAAGTCCTTATAAATGATTCACGAAGTGAATTATACACATATGCTGTAAATTTGGTCCTTGCACACAAGGGACCGGCATGTTTCTAGAAATTCCTAAAAAGAACTACTATTCTACAAGGGTTTTGCTACATACTTAAGGTAATAGGCATTTAGGGGACTCCTCTAGGGCATTTATGAGACCATGAGTTAAATGATTTTTTGTGTGAAAACAAAAAATGGCATGCTATTCTTTTCTTCTTCTCTTGACTTCTTTCTTTCTTTTCTTTTTTAGCCTTTCAATCCAAGAAACATGGGCTTCCAAGTGGTATCAAGCATGCCTATAAGTAAATATGTTCTAATAAAGATCATATCCACAACCTTGATATCTCAAGAAAATGTACCTATAGGACTATATATGAAATAAGCTAAAAAAGACCCTTTTTAGAAGTTCAAATTAACCAGACCTCACATCAACAAAAGAATTCTAGTGCATAGGTATAAGGATCCAGAAGATCCATGCAAAACAACCTAGTTTGGTGATGTCTCTAAGAGGATGTACACGATCTCACACTATAGGAAAGAAACCAAATTCTGAGAAGATGAGACGTTATTTGCCTTGCAAAAACCTTGGGCTTTTCAAAAACAAACAACCAAGAAGGAATAGATCAAAATCAGGATCAAATAGACTAGAGAGAGAGAGAGAGAGAAATAGAGAGCAAACAACACGGCATATAGCACACATGGATAATGATGACTTTCCCCCTCCAAGGTAATGAGAACACTCTAGAACATTGAGACCCTGATAGGTAGTAAAACCATCAAGAAATATTTCACTCTAAAGGTATCCATATGACCACATAGCCAAATGTAAGCAATTATTAAGGGTTGAATAGGTAGAAGACTTGTTCACTCAACATTAGGCATTTAGATTAGCCTTGAAGAGCATAGCAATAAGTTCTACAATAGTGGAACTAGAAACAACACCTCATCTTTGATCCATGGCCTCAAGCAGACTCCCAAGAGACTATAAGGCTCACAGGAAGAAGGTTTAACCAAAACATAGAGAGATGTCAGACTCTACAATAACCAACTTAAGCCAAGCAAGTGTCATTGTTTTTGGATGGTCTCTTAAGTTGAAAACTTAGATCATATGTGTACTCAAAAGAGCCAAACACCCTCGATCAATGTGTTAGGATGTGCACCAAAATCAATGATAACTAGCACAAGAATTGGAACTCTCAAAGCTCTATAAAGTTTCAAAATACTTTGCTAGCACCACGTCAAAACCCTCATCATCAATGGAAGAACTATCTTAGTTAGCTGTTGAAAAGCTAAGAGGAAACCATTAGAATAGATAGAATCCGAAGGTCATTATAGTTAAACACTGTAACTTTTGCAGAGGTGATCACATGGGCAATGTACGTCCCATGCAAGCCTAGAACATGCTAGTTCCACATTCATATTACTTCACCATTGAGAGGAAGTATATCAATCATGTAACACAAGATTATCCTTAAAATAACCAAATCATTATGCAAAACTACCAACAGCGGTATAGATATCAATTGTAGTACCAAGCTCAACCACATTACACAAAGTAGCACCCCTACTAGCAGCCTTATCAAACCTAACCTATGTCATAATGTATATTAGGTTAGCAACCACCACATCTTGTCAATGTGGTCTTAGATATGTACGTGGTTGTGAAAGAAAATCAAGATAGGTCTTAATAATAATGTCTCCCTTTATCACAAAAAATGATCCAAACATGAATGTCTTTGACTCTTCTCGTGGTGATAGTGTACCTGTATACTACAATAAGTCACGAGAGCACCATGATACCTATCAATATGAGGCCCATCCATAGAAATATAGGTGGGAACCTTATTATGCTAATTTCTTGTAAATAAATTCCGACACTAGATTATCAATGACGGAAGTAAGGGCAGAAGCTCTTAGAGGACCATGGGAGATCATTTCATATGTGGATATCCCCATTCTCCACCTATAAGAGAACCTCAATCCATCTTGATTCAAGGTGTTTTTTTTTAGTGTGGCAAGGAACATCTCATCCATGATTGCCATAAGAATCTATTCAATGCATGGGAAGTCACCTCCATCAATGTTATAGTCATAGTGCAAAGCTTGAATAGAAATCCAACTAGGTTAGTAGTGATCGAGGCAATTATGCACCCACAAGATTTGCAACAAGCCAAGCAAGGTGATCGAGAGAAAGAACCAAATTAAACTGAGGCCAAATAACCCTATAAAAAGAAAGCTAAAACCTGCAAGGAAACTAGAGAAAGAGCGGAATGAAAGTGGATGAAGAAACTGGTGGAACTAAAGGCTAGTCTCAACAAAACCAAAGAAAAAGTTTTGGAGCTGAAATCTCAAACTCCAACACCTACACCACCCATTACATAGGTCAATTTCACTCCTCATAGACGCCATTCTCTATGACATAGATATGATTTAGGAGGATACCAAGCACGAGTTAGGAAGGGACTCAATAGATATGAATTAGAGAAATCTTAATTGAGAGAGGATTTCGAGGTTGAAAGAACAAAACTATGCATCCAATGGTAAAAGTATCTCAAGCTATGTTTGAGGCTAGCCAAATCTGCAACTAAAGCAACTATCTCAAGCTATGCTTGAGGCTAGCCAAATCTCGAACTAAAGCAACTATCTCGAGCTATGCTTGAGGCTATCCAATGGAAAAAATACCTCAAGCTAGGGTTGAGGTTAGCCAAATCTCCAACTAAAGCAACTTAGTGAGACCAAAATTAAATTTTCAAGGACTACTAAACCAATTAGAGCAAATGGCAACGAAGCTCACAAATTTTGCATCTCAAAGAGAACCTTGTGCCCCTAAAGCAACAAAGTGTGGAATACATCCTTCCATTACCAAGCACTCTCAAGAGTTCCTGTAGGAGATCCATGAAGAGAAACGGACAAATGAGAAAAGGAATCCCCCTCTTACTCATGTGATCAATGGTATAGAGGATCAATTTCCCTAGGACATTCCATCCCTATACAAAGACGAGGAAGATAATGAATGAGCGGAAAAGTTATATTTTGAATGGAACTCTCTAAAAAGTTTCCACACTTCACGAATCCATGGGTATCCAAGTCTCTTCGAATAAGGGCCCCATGATGATACTAGTAGAAAAAAAAAAGATTCGATCATACCAAGGAATACAGAGGTTATGAAGAACTCTAAATTGCATCTCATCTCACTTTAGAAGATCTTCTAAAGGTAAACTAGAGGTATGTAAACATGTATCAAATCAAGTTCGAGAACTTAAAGGCTTTCATTCAAAGGTAGGATCCAATAGAATATTCCCAAGAAAAGATGAAAAACAAAAGTACGATAAATGTGTGAAGGTTAGGAAGAAACACCTATCTTTCGAGTAACTATGAGGATCACATCACCAAGAAAATCCTAGATTTAGGTGCAGTAGTTGCCATCACAACCACAAGATGCAAGAAGACATGCGTTTATGGATATGTATGCTGGTTGACGAAGAGAAAAAGACATTAGAAGCTAGAGAAACTAGATCAATAAAAGACTCAACCTATGTAACTATGATCTTTCTAGATGATCAAGCCGAACCCCATGATTGGACAGAAGTACATTTAAACATGAGAGCAATATGACCTTACTATGATCGTTTTCTCATATCTGTACATGTATAAAGCATCCATGAGAAATTCATATCTGAGCTTGCAACTCCGCTCTTTGATTCACATCTCTGAGATTTTGTTAAGCTATGTGTAACCGCATGTGATGATGTTTTCAAAGATTGTTTTTATTAACTCAATCAGTATCTTTGTATGCATCCATAAATGTGAGTGTTGGCCCACATTCCTAAACCGGTATACTTGTATACAGACGTACGTGTGTGTGCATCCATAAAAGTGAGTGAGAGTCGCCGTGCGGAATTGGGTTTTCTTTTTACCTACTTGGAAATGAAGGTACAACGGACATGGATACGGCAGGGGAAGCAGAGTCAAATGTTTACATGAAGAAGGAGGGTGGCTTCAGCAATTTCAAATCAGAACATGGCTGGTTTTCCGAGACAGCTGTCAAGGAAATGTCATCTTAAAAAAGAGATGCTGAGGAGGGATCCAAATGTCTCTTTTCTTTCTCCTTCCATATTGATAATAATTAAGCTCTCCATTGATCATTGGATAGAATAATTTACATCCGAAGAGCTTTAATATTTATTTCTGAATCGAATATAGCTTAAAAAGCATGTTGAAAAGAATTTTGTTTTGTGCAAGTTCGTTTGATTTATAATGGGTGAAACTCGTATTTCTATAATAATAGAAGCCAAGTTCAAAATCATGTACATATGAAAGTTGTTTTTTACCTCACTTTGCAACATATATTAGCACATGCACTAAAACGATATAGTTTCAGAAAACTTAGTTAAAGTTCTGGATGATGAAAGTATAATCATCTGAAAATGCAAACTACCTCTAGTACATTTGAGAGAACATCTATGAGTCAATGGCTAGTTCTTTGAGATATATACATTTGAAAAAGCCGTTCAATACATACAGTACGCATTAAATATTTTTTGTTCTCTTAAAAATGTAAATTCAAAAGGGTTGGAAGTGTGTGGAAAACAAATAAAGTGAAACCAGTCATTGGATAAAAATGAAAGTGTTTGATGTGTTCTATTTATTGATGCTTTAAATAAGGAATGTGCATGAGAGTTCAAGCGTAATGACGGTGGACAAGTGGCCTGATAGAGCTGTTTGGATCGATATTTCAACGCGGCCTCTGCAGCTTTAATGGCGACCTCGCGTCGGCTTAGTCAAGAGTCGTGACACGGGTCACGATCAAGTGGTGTAGAGAGAAACAGAGAAAATTGGCTATGGTGCCTAACAGAGAAAACGAGGATTCAACGGGGTACCAGGAGTTCGGTGTGCTGTGTTGAAAGAGGAGTAAAGAAGAGAACGCGAGCAGAAAGGAAGTATACTGATCACGGGAAATCATGGTATTGCGTTAATCTGTCGTCGTGTGCTGCATCAACAGATCATTAGACAGAGCTAGAATAGATACAAGTCTTCGTCGTCGGCAGACTTGGAGGCGTGCGCAGGATGTTGACGCTGACTTTCTGTCGAGGGCTGCAGCGACACAGGTGGCGAGAGGAAATTGTCTAAACCGTCTTTGCGTTTCCGTGAACCTCGCGATTGGGTGTCCGGTTGTTCGTTGCGACTCTCTATGGCCTCACTGGCTATTAGGGCATCGTGACTAGGGCATCGCGATCGTGTGCCGCTTGAGCATCGCGCTCCTCCCCTGGTAACTTGAGTATCGCGACTCTCTGTTCCCCTGGCACTCGTGCGCATCGCGATTGTGTGCTTGAATGAACTTCGCGATTGGGAGCCCTCTGATCATCACGATCGTGTGCCCGCTGAACATCGCGATTGTGTGCCAGTGAACATCGCGATTGTGTCCGTTTGTTCGTCGCGACTCTCTGTTGCCTCACTGGCTCTCAGGGAATCGCGACTTGGGCATCGTGATCGTGGGCCGCCTGAGCATCGCGCTCCTCTCACGCCAACCTGAGTATCGCGATTCTCTGCTCCCTAGACACTTGTGCGCATCGCGATTGTGTGCATGAATGAACATCGCGATTGTGTGATTGAATGAACATCGCGATTGGGTGCACTCTGAACATCGCGATCGTGTCCCGGTGAACATCGCGATTGGGTGCCCTCCGAACATCGCGATCGTGTCCCGGTGAACATCGCGAATAGGTGCCCTCTTAACATCGCGTCTGTGAACATCGCGATCGTGTGCCTGTTTGAACATCGCGCTTCTCTGGCCCTCGTGGACGCGTCGGTTGTGCGCATCGCGATGGTGACCCTGGTTGAACATCGCGACTGTGTGCCCGCTTAGCACCGCGATTTTTTGTCGGCCTGTGCATTACATTTGGGCTCAAAGTCGTGTTCTGGGCCTCAGCTTTGCGCTCTCGAATTCTGCATCGTGGTCCGATTTGGCTCTGGCTTCGCTTGTGGCCCTCAGCGTCGTGGCACTCTGGTTATTCCGTGTTTCTTTAAAGGCAAGGTCACTCAGTTAAACCCAATATTTCTCTCGGGGTCGACTTGTTGGAAAAAAGAAGAAAAAAAGAAGAAAGAGAAGAGAAAAAAGAAGAAAGAAAAAGAAAAAAAAAGGGGGGAAGGAAAAAGAAAAAGGAAAATAGAAAAGAAAAAAGAAGAAGTGTGCTGCCCTCTTTTGTGGGTTTTTTTGCCTTTTGTCTTTCCCTGATTGGTGGTGGGTTTGACCTCGGCGTGGTCGGGGGGGGGGGGGGGGCGTTTGACTTGTGTGTGGCCAGTCTTCTCTCCATGGTGAAGGGTTTTGCCGTTGGGTGAAAAGTAAAAGTGGTGCAAGTTCCTTTTGGCCATGGACGTGGCTTCAACCTCTCTCGTGAAAAGTAATAGGGCCCCTCCCCCTGGGGAGACCGGTACGCTGGCCACTCTACTAGAGGGGAGGTCGGGTGCCGCCCCTGGGGCATCCGAAAGTGTTGAACCCCCCATCGTGTCTCTTAGTAGACCCGCTATTCTGTCTGTTCAGGAGGAACTCAAGAAAGTTTGCCTTGTCGGCCAAGTGTTTGGTCCTAGACCCCCGCTCGAAATCGTGCGACAATGGCTTCGAAAAGAGTGGTTCCCTCGGGGACTAACTGTCAGCAAGTGCCAGTTCTTACCAGCAAATCACATGCTGCTAGTCTTTGAAAATGAAGAGATGGCGTTCCAAGCCCTAAGCGTTGGCACCTGGCAGCTCGGCCGGGCGACCCTGTGCCTATTCAGATGGTCCCCGGACTTTACTCCCGACAAATCGAAATCACTTCGGTACCCACTTTGGGTTGAGCTCCCTAACCTCCCATACTTCCTGTACAACTTTGTGTGGGACATTGTCTCTCCTGTCGGCAAGCCGTTGGCTTCACGCGAAGACATTGGTGGTCTCATTTATGAAGGAGCAAGACACTCGTTCAATGCTAGGTGGCACCCACAAATCTGCGTCGAGGCTGACCTCAGTGCGCCTCTTCCATCGACGATCAAAGTGGACATGGGCGAAGGTGAAGTTTGGGAGCAGGACATCACTTACAAAAACCTCCCCAACGCGTGTTTTCGTTGTGGTCAGCAAGGTCACAGGATTAAAGACTGCCCTCTCAGGCAAAAGAACAAACGCTCTCAAGAAGCCTCCAAAACAGCTCAAGTCAAATTTGGCGATTTGATCCACTCGACCATGGAAGGGGAAGGCAAGGGTCTCCCCAACCCACAAGTTGATGCTGATGGCTTTACTGAAGTCAGAAGAAGAAGGAAAAGAAGCCCGAGGGCCAACGGCGAGAGAAACAACCTGCTAATTAACCCCTACGGCAACTTGTACTGCAATCTTGGTAAGGAGATCAACGAGCTCGACTACCCAGATGGGAAGCCACCTGAGGTAGACAACTACAACGAAACCATAGAGATCCCTGACAACAAAGAAACCCCCCAGGAGGGTTACACCACAAGCAAAGAAGATGGCTTCACCACTAGTAATGAAGATAACATGGACAGTGAAAGTTCCATCATTGGATCGACGATCCCGGAAACGGTGCAGAGCACGGGGCCCAATTCTCCCCATCAAGGAGCATCCCGCAAAGGAAAACAACCTATGGAGATACCATGGAAAAGCCCTCACAAGAACCGACTGCTAAGCCGGAATCAGCTCCCAGCGAAAAAGAAAGATGAAGCCAAGAGAAGAAAGGATAAGGCTCCCTCCCGCAAAGAGGGATCAACACAAAAATGATTGTTATATCGCTAAATGCTAGAGGGCTAACCGACCCCTCAAGAGCGACCATCATTGGTCAATGGCTCCGCGACATTAGCTTAAACCCAGACATTATATGTATTCAAGAGATTAAAACTGACGGAGAAGACCTCCAGAAACGGCTCAGGCAGGTCTCCTCGGCCCATGAGTGGATCCCAACGAAGCACCAGCGGGGGTCTGGAGGAACGGTTATCGGGATTAAGCAACGCTGGATCGAAAAGCTTGAGAACTCCACTGAAGATGTAAGCCACCGTTGGATTGCGGTTTCTTTTGGTGCTCCTCTCTGTGCTACTATGGTTTCTCTGTACGCCCCTAACGGGGATGTGGAGAGACTGAACACTTGGGCTTCATTAGACTCGCTCCCCCACAACGTGCTTATATGCGGAGACTTCAACATGGTGGAGGACCCTATGGACAGATGGATGGGTAAGGGTAGGGTCATCGACAGTCGGGAGAAAGAAACGTGGGACACGACCAAACTCCACTTGGATCTGGTTGAATTCAAAGACTCGAATGGCTTTTCCTGGTCGAATCTCCAAGCGGGTGAAGATCTGAGGAAAGCTAGGCTTGATAGATGCTACATCTCTCAGAGTTTTATCCACCAGTGGGGCCACCCTACCATCACGCAACGCACTGACCTTACCATCTCCGACCACTACCCGATAGTTATCACTTTTCAACCTTCCATCAAGATCCGCAAGGCTCCGTGGTTCCATGCCAACGCTACCACCTTCTCTCTCCCCTCCGTCCAGCAAGAGATTGCCGATGTGTGGACGGTGGCGTTTGCCTCGGGCTTGGCCCCTGCCAAGTGTTGGAGAAGGGCGGTCGACCAGTCTCGCAAGATCATGATCAGAACTAAGAAGATGCTCGAGACTGTGCGGCGGGCTCGTAGGGCAGCTCTTTACCACAGACTCTGGCGGCTCGAGGAGGAAGTGAACAAAGGAAAACACCAAGCACAGAAAGGTCTCCGAAAAATCAGAGCAATGTTGAGATATGAGGAAGAAATACAAAGGAAAAATTTGCAAATCTTCTTCAAGGAGTGGTGGGCAGGCAAAGCCGACAAACCCACCAAAGAGATGTGCCGTATCCTTAAAAGGAAACTCAGCAGAGAGGCGATCCCTCTACTACTTGACCCACATGGCAATGTATGCAATTCGGAAGAAGATAACCTTGGCCTCATCGAAGGGCACTTCACGAGACTCCTGGGAACCTCGAACCCCCTCTCCCACCATAGAAGGGACTGCATGGCTGCCATCTCTAGGGTCTCCCCTAGGAGAATTCCACCCAACCTCCTCCCCCTGCTTCAAGCACCTATCTCTAAATCAGAAATCATTGAGGTCATCGATGCCCTCCCCCTCGGTAAAAGCCCGAGACCCGACGGACTCACTAACGAGTTCTTTAAATCCTTCAAGCTGGTGGTTGCCACCCCTCTTCGGATGGTTTGGCAAGAAGCACTAAAGTTTGGTGCTCTTCCTTCTTGTCTAAATAATGGAATTATCAAGCTGATACACAAGAAGGGGGAAAAGAACAGAATCGAGAACTGGCGGCCTATCACGATGCTCCAAACAGGATACAAGATCATCGCTAAAGTCATTGCCAACAGACTCTCGTGCCACTTGAGATCTTGGCTTAGTGAAGACCAAAAAGGCTTCATCAAAGGCAGGTCTATCCTGGAAACCATTATGGATATTTGGGAAGGTATTCAATTTGCAAATGAGACTAAACAAGATGTGGTTTTCCTTAAAATCGATTTTGACAAAGCCTACGACAGACTGGAATGGGACTATCTTCTGCAGTCGCTTCAAGATCTCGGATGTAGTCAGAAATTCACCAAGATGGTCGCGACCCTTCTTGGAAACACAACGACCCAAATTAACGTGAACGGCAAACTTTCGAAGGCGATCCATCTTAGAAGATCTATTAGACAAGGATGCCCTCTGGCCCCCCTTCTTTTTGCCATCACCACTGAGGGGCTGAGCAGTCTGGTCGCGCATCATGTGGAGACTGGCAATATCAAAGGCCTCCGGCTGCCTCACGACCACAGTCAAATCACCATGAGACTATTTGCCGATGATATGAACGCGTTCGTTCACAATGATAACACCAGCCTGGAGACTTTCTGGAGATGTCTTGCTACCTTTTGTGCGGCCTCAGGATCCAAAATCAACCACTCTAAGACCGCTTTTAGAGCCATTGTGGGACATCACCCTGGCCTTCTCACTGAGCATGGCTGCCAAATCATTCCGCAGGGTCAAATCTTTCGTCTTCTGGGAATTCCTTTGGGATTCGACGTCTCTATGGAACAGCGCTGGAGTTGGGTGTTGGCCAAACTCGAAAGCAAGCTTAACTATTGGAAAGGTATGCAAATCAATCTTGCTGGGCGGGCGATGGTTATCAACACGTTCCTCCTCTCTTCGACCATCTATTTCCTTTCTTGCTGGAGACCGAACGAGCAAGGCTTGTCCAAATTGAGTAGTATCTGTAGAAACTTTCTTTGGACGGGCGATCACAACAGAAGGGGGGTGCCTAAAATCAAATGGGACATCTGCACTAGCCCCAGAGAATGCGGGGGGCTTGGTATCCTGGACATTGGGTGTATGGCCAACAAACTGGCTGCCAAATGGATGATTAAGGCTTGGTGCAACAGGGAGGCTTCGTGGGCCAAGCTGATCTTCAGAAACAAGAATGAGATGGCTCTCATGGGGTTCCCAAACTGGAAGAACCTCGACATCATGACCTTGCTATTCTCCCCGATCCCTGTCTTCCCGAAAGGCTCCAATCTCGTGTGCTCCCTTTGGAAGGGCTGGAATAAAGTCAAAAGCTTCACAAGAATTAGTGAGGACTGGAAGTGGGCGGCCGGAATCAGACAAAACGACTCTATCTGGTTCCCGATACATGGCATCCGGAGTGTGGAGTCGTGGAACATTCGAAATGCCAAGAGACTATGGCTCAAAGGATTTAAAAAATGGAAACACCTCTGGAAACATGACACCAACGGCTGGATCAATTTCGAGGATATTGATCCTTGCCAAAACATTTCCTACGAAGAATGGAACACTTTGCAAAGCAGATGCCTTGCATGGGATCGGCACAAGATTCGTCTGCTCATGGGACACGCTGCGCCGAACCCGCTTGGTCTCAAATGGCACAATGGAAATAACCTTCTCAAAATCCCGAACATCAAAGAAACGACTGACCACCAGATCAGTCTCAACAAGAAGTGGTGCCTGTCTTGGACGCGGCTTCGATGGGACATGAAATTCATGGGTATCTGGCACCCTCTGATTGAGATTAAGAAGTCTGTCCTCCTTTGGCAAATTCTGCATCGTGCAATCTGGACTAACCACAAGGCTAGCAAAATTTGCGGGATCCCTCCCTGGTGCAAACGCTGTCACCGGGCTAGTGAAGATGTCCCACACATCTTCCTTTCCTGCCCCAGCTCCCTCAGAATCTGGCAAGCGGTTGGAAAGAAAATCAGACTTCCAAAACAGCTTTGTTGGAAACAAGTCCTTTTGGGAGAAGCGATCGGCTGCTCCGCGACACTCTGGAATGCCATCAGAGGGGAAGTCCTGTGGAAAATCTGGCGGGAGAGGTGTGCTCTCAACTTCGGCGATACCCCCAAGGAATGGTCGATAGAGAAATCACTATTCCTCCTTGGCAAAAGGATTGTTAACTGTAAGAAATCCCCCCCCTTCAGGCACCATAAAGTTTTCATTTTGATCAACAACAAGCTCAAACCCAAGTGGGCCCCGCACGAGGGCGATGAGAGGGTAATCAACCTTCTATGTAACGCAACCTAGAACTCATACAAGTTTCCCCTGCTTTGTGGGATTTGGGGGGTCCCGTGGGCGCTAATCCCCTTCTTTTGTACCTTTGTTTCTTAATTTAATTCAAGTCCGGGAGAGTAGGCTATTGCCGAACTTCCTTTATATTAAAAAAAAAAGCGTAATGACGGTCCACAAAAAGTGAATTGCACTTTGCAAAGGCAACCAAGTTCCATGATGTGACATGATGATAGATTTTGAGTTTCCCATCACTCCTCCATCAATACTTACCTTAAAACGCAAGAGAGGATCTCCCAACTATGCTTAGAAAACACCCTACATGCAATACGCTAGACCGACAATGTCACGAATTGATCCACTTGGCCATTCATTTTCTTTTTTCCTTCTCGCACTTTGAACGCAATATGAATCCTAAGGTAATGTGCTTTGAAGTTTTATTTTATGTACAAGCATGTCATTTGTTTCAATGTTTTGAAGCGGTAGCATCTTTCTAGACGTGCTTGCTTGACCAAGACTTTGTAAGACCTCCTTGGTGTTGAGGGATGGTCTTATGACTTGAGAACCTCCACCAAAGCTTCCATGAGCCTTTACCTCATCACTTTACCTTGTTTTTCAAAATAAATTTATCACCTTTGCGCAATCATGCACGTAGTTTCTCATTGTTTTAGGTTTTATTCTTTCAATGTGTATAAAATATTCACTCACTTACACTCACTTCTTAGCGTCTTCTTCAAGCAAAGTTAAGGTAGTTGTTTTTTCGAATTTCATCCATTCATTCACATTTGAAATTGAAAAATACCAAAACATTTTTTTTATTTTCATGCTTGCATTGTTGGAAAAGCTCAGACAATAATTTGCATAATTGCATCGTTGCACATATATAGTTGCATTTTACAACTCCAAAAATACGTATTATTCAAATTTTGTTTGCATACTATCATTGGTAAGAGAACAATTATCTTTGCGTCTCAAAAAGGATAAAAGAGACACATTCATTTGCATTTTGACACTTCAGATGTGCATTTGTGCATTTCAAAAATACTAAAAATATTTTATCTAATTGCTCCTATTTTTGCATTGTTAAAAACTTCAAAGCATAAGTTGATTTTCACGTTTTGTATAACATACATGCATTGAACACTATCTAAAATTTATCACAAACCCTATTTTTTATTCTATCTTTGTTTGAATGCCTGCAAGAATTGACCACTCATTGCATTAACAGAAAACATAAGTGTGACATGTACAAAGAGACCAATCAAAATAAAAAATATATTTCACAACATATAGAACATTGAAAAGAAAATGTTTAAGCTAGTTCAATTACTCCTTAATGAGAAACGAAAATTCATCGACATAAGCATCAATTGATATTTGACTACTTTTGAAGATCAAGCTCATGTTCATGATTTGCGTGAAATATCGTGATTAGATATTTTAATAGAATTTCAAAAGGATCAATTATTGATCGAATTCAAGATCATACAAACATGGTTTGGAAAGAATTTAAGCCTGAGATACTTAAAAAATCTTGATTAGATGGCTCTAGTCAACATAGTAAAAAGGGTTTCATAAGACACAATACGCAAGATTAGTGTGAATGCACTGATTGAAGAGAATAAATTGCAAATTAGAGCCAATGGATCTATTCAATCAAAATATGAGATCATCTTAACCCTAAATCAAAAACTAAACGCAATTTTCAAAACTATGAAAATAATGTGTATTAACTTTAAAAAGCTCAAAGAGATGATTGATCATGAAGAATAAGTAAAGTTATTCAAGTCTAATCATGAACATGCAGTAGACATCTGAAGTATGCTTGCTCATATTTTTTATAAAAACACATTCAGTGGACCATAGAAGATCCCCCCCTAGAATTACACCTAGAAGATTAAATACATCTGAGAAAAGACATGTACGATATTTCAAGTGTGGTAAATTTGATCATATGTTACGGAATTGTATGGCATATGAAGATGCTTGTAGACATAAACTAGAAACTGCAAATAAAAGGAAAGCTTGTAATTTTCGAGATCAATCACCTTTACACTTGAATGTAGGAAGAGGAGGGATGAAGAAATATTTTGAACAAACACAAACTAAATCAGGACCATATAAACCAATGGGAAAACAATGGATACCATAAAGATATGAAATAAGAAATTTAATGATCAAAATGTGGTACGAAATGGACATCAGATTAAAATTTTTTAAGAAAAGAAAAGTGACCAAATAAAAGTGAAAAGAAAAAAATTTGAACAAATCTTGGAAAAATATAAAAAAGAAATTGGAAAGGAGATTCGAGTGGAAACTAACAAGAATGAAGAAATATGTGTTTCAATTGATCCAAAGCCTCTTGGTAGTGATCAATCATTTGAAGCTAAAGTAAGCGGATTGATTTCTTTTGAAATCATCATGCAAGGAAAAAACAAATTTTATTTTCATGCGTTGAACATGATTTGACAAAAGTCTTGAGCTCAAGTATTTAAAAACCAAGAAATTTTGATATTGCTTTAGTTCTCATGGTCTTAAAATTGGACCATCAAGGACGATGTACATGTTTAGTGGGGATGAATGTCAAGAAGAAATTTCCTTGGAGATGGAAGTCGAGGAAAAAAATATGAAATCCTTTTCTTTACTCTAATCTTTCATTTGGACTCTCACATGACATTAGGAGGAAAAATGAACCATGCATGAGCCTTTTAGATTAATGAGTGATTAGTGATGGACCAATCAGAAGAGGGTTGTGGCTAGAATCTATAGCCTATAAAATACTAGGCCGAAGTGGGGAGAGGGGATAGATTTCTCCCTTATTTAATGAGCTGCATCTAGAGAGAGAAGTTGGTTGGGCTCAAGAATTCAAATCTTTTAGAAAGATAAAGAAATCATCATAACACATAAGAAGGGATCCCTCATTATTTTTTACGGTCCAAAGTACTCGTTTTGACCCCATATTCGAAATCCGTGCATGTTTTGAGCTCAAAAAAATGACATTTTTTAAAAAACTAAAAAAAGAGTTATTTCCCTCCTAAACCTCACATTTTCATACCTAGGATCCCAAAAGTCATCCTTTTCCACTATTATCTCTCTATAGCACACCATTGAAGCTCTTGTTCCTACATTGCAACCTATCTACATCTCCTATCTCAAAATAATGTTGTAGATTGAAGACCTTCAACTTCAATGGCAACATCTAAAGCTCGTAGGCAACCATAAGATGAAGTCCTAACAGTAAGATGCCACAATATGAAATCTATAGATGGAAAGCGGCTATTAGATGAGTACTTGAAGGTGCATGAGTGTACATGCAACCCTCTAGAATTAGGCCTCATCAAGTTAGAGATCGAGGGAACTTGGATCTTCATTGAACGGGGAAGCTACTTGGCTTCAAGAACCACAAAGACAAGGGAATGGTTTCTATTGTACAACATGTTTTTACAATGGCAACTATGAAACTCAAAAACTCCATTAGAATGAGATATCCTATGAATTGTAAGTATTAATATTGTATGTTGAATAGTGTTGAATATATTTTTGCACTATTTAGATATTCTTTTATTTGTTTCATATATATTTCCTTCTACTCTGGTGGAAGAGCAACCATTTCATAGTCTTATAGGTACTTTCCATGCATTGCTTGTAGATGTTGGTTAGTGCAGTAGTGATTCCAAAAATATCTCTTGCTCAAGCTTACCACGATAGAGTTCTCTTTTAGACACATAGATATGTCGTACCCTCTACAATGAATGGCTTTGGAAGGTTAGAGATAATTGAAGTAGATTCTCTTCTTAGCTTCAAGTGGCCAAAACTTGATATATGGCCCATATCATCTTTGAAGCACAAGATGGTAATGGATATGCATAACTCTTTGAAATTCACAGAAGTGTCTAGATCTGTAGGTTTGCATGGTCTTTTACCATCAATGTTTTTTTATATTTATTTTTAGGATTCTCATTTCAAGAGACTTCCACCATATTCATGTGTAAAGATATCACATATGAGCAAGTCAAAAGTCTTCTAAGTGAAAATTTGAGTTTGATAGAAGGAATTGCAAAAGGTGATATACATCTTTGTAAAATATGTGGAACATATATAGCATTTTGATATTTGAAACAATGTACTTTATTGTACATTAGATTCTACTATGATCATTGGATGTGCAAACTTGGCCAATGGATACCATTTCAAAGTTTAGAGGGATCTTTACTTTCATTTGAAATAAAGCTTAAATTGCCCAAAAATGAAATGGAAACTATTTAAGTGAATCATTATTGGACCTTTGCTAATATGAGAGAACACTTGGTGATTATGGGCTTCGAGGAACTAACTTAATCAAAATTCAAAATACAAGGACATCACGTTAGAAATGTTTTTCTCTTTTGTATAAGTAATCTTTTCATTATTCCTTATTTTGGTTTGATAACTTCAATTTGTTACCCCATCTTATAAGTGGAGGTTTTTGTAGATGCTAAAAATGAACCTCAAATAGAAGCTCTCAACTTATTAGAAGATAGTGAAAGAATATGTAGACAATTTCCTCATGGCATAGCGGAAAAATTGAACGAAGCAAGTACTTCACAAAATCATCTACCCTCCAACTTGGAGCCCTTGGAACCCACTCTACTAGAGGTAGAGATGGAAATGATTTCCATGGTTCTTGTAGATGGAGAAGAGTTTTTATTTTTACATGATATTGAGAAGCCATTTGTTACACACCTCGATGAATTCCTTAGTATTTTTTGCTCAACCTCTAGTGTTCCCATGGACAAATCTTTTGATAGGATTGAAAAATCAACCATTCCATTTGGTGATTTAATTGCAATCACCATTGCCTATGTGTGCGGGGAGATTCTGAGTGATCTTGACCAAAATTCCACTAAACAAAACTTGACCACAGCAAGGGAAAGAATTTCAAAGAATTTCAACATCCCATGTTGTAGAGCAAATGGGATGGTTCTCTCTTCCATTCCTCTAGATGCAATGGAAAGAGGAGAGGATGAAGATAGGCTTCGAGATGTAAGTATCTAATGACATTCATGATTGACTATGTTTCATATTTATACTCATTAAATGTCTACATTTAAGAAGCAAATTAAGTGGATAAATTCATAGCAAGGAATGGTGGTCACCGGGTTGCTTTTGGGAGTGTCTCTTACTTGGCAGATTACATTAGAAATTTTCCAAATGAAGATTTTATAATTATCCACTAATTATTCCCCTCAAGGACATTTCTTGACTTGGTGTTTCAAGGCCTTGAGCAAAATTTTGTCCCTATCTGCAATAATGCATGGGACCAATTGTGTACTTTTGGTTAGTAACTCTTTTTCCATTACTATCTTAGGAGAAAACTTAAGAGGAAAAATATTAGGTCAAATAGGAATTGCTTTGGGTCTTGGATTGACAAACCCTCATGTCAAATTCCAATCAGTTTCAACTTACCAATTGCCACAATCTTTTCAAAGAAGAAAGAATGTATTGGAGAGGCTCAAGGCCGAGAGCCAATTGTAAACACTTAAAATAGAAATTATTCTTTTTTCGATTCCCATTTACATTCATCTATCTATTGTGCCTTTATGTTTTTTACAACATACTACATATGTTTTGCATAGTTTAATCAATCTTTCTTTGAATTTTATGTTGTAAAATTGGCTTCTAGAGGCCTAGGAGTGCCGGAAAAAGGGTTTCTAGAGAAACGTGGGTATGGGCCCTACAAAACGTTTGTAGGGCCCATACCTCCATTTCTTTGGAAAACCTTTTTATGGCATTCCTAGGCCTTCTTGAGTGCACTAGAGAACATTTGCACTCATGTTTTTGCATATAAACATGCATGAAGGTATATGTACATCTAAGTATGCATCACATTTATTGCTCTCTTGAACAAAGGGTGTGCATGAATCGCACGTGAGATAAGGCAAACCATATCCTCCAATGATCATGCCTTGTGGTTTGATAGCCAAGAATAGACAAAGAAAAGGCCTGCCAGAAAAATGCAGGATTGGGCAGGCCTTTTTTTGGCTATTCTTGGCCACCGCAAGCACTATAAGCACAAAACACACACACCATGTACATGAAATATTTTCTTAACTTGATAAACAGTGTGGAAGACTAAGATACTCATATGCAATGAAATAGAGACACTTTTATATACTTAGGAGACATAGACTTCAAAACATGAAGACTAAAAGGAAAACACTTAAGAGAGAAAAATATAATAAGAAGAAGATCATATTAATAATTTGGGATGTACAAAAATTTCTCTCAACAAAAGAGTTTACAAATGTTAAGGGTTATTCTCTTTAATCCTTCTAGCTAGCTACATATCTTTAGGTTGTATTGTTGCTCTATTTGGATAGCACACATGTTAGAACCTTCCAGCATTGATATTAAATATGCTTCAATGGCTATCCCTTGAATACGAAGCCTGGTGTAATAGCTTTGAAGCTCTTCCTTCACAACTCTTGCAAATGGCCTTCGTAGAATAAGAAGCTCCATAGTCTTTTAATAATGCCAAGTCTTTGCAAAGCCTCTAGTTTCCTTTTTGCCACTTTTTGGTGCTCTTGCATTTGGAGGGATGTTGGGTTCTGGTGTTTGTGGTCTACAATGCGGTTGATAGATCTTCTTTCTTCTTGGAGCATGCCTAGATGTTCTTGCCTCATCAATTACATGCTCTTCCATGTATGCATGTTCATGTTCTTCTCTTTCTTCATCAGTTGTTCTTTTCCCTTATCCTATAGGGAGTTTCTTGCCTCCTCTTATATGATGGTTCACTGGGATATGATCATGGTTCCGTGGTGGCTCGTTAACACTTTCTTCATCAATCGAATCCTATAAATTTGACAATCACTTCATCACGACTAGTCTTCATCCTTGTTTTTTGGGCCTTTCCTTCAATGATTTCTTAGGTGGGGGCTCATCATTCGATATTGGAGGGGAAGGTTTCATTTCTTGTGTTACATCTCTCTCTTGTTGTGAAGCTTCATTCCCCCACAATGGAATGATGCCAAAGAGTGTACCTACACTCAAGCTTTTTTATTTGAACCTAAAGAAATGACTATTGTAGTTTTGGACCCATAAGCAATGCCTAAAGGTTAGATGCAAATGCCACAGACCTTCTTGTTCCCATTCCACACACACCCCATGTGCCCCTACACGAATCAAATGTTACAACTCAAGCACATCATGACATGCAAGGATTGTGTTGTAGCTCGTTCGAAAACCCTAGGTTCCATTCTTATGCTTAAACCCGATATAATGAAGTGCAACCTAAATTGCAAAAGCCTTGTACTAACCACCCTCATATTGTCTACAAGTGGACACCTATGTTACTTCTAGATCAGCCCCGTGGTGCTTTCATGTCATACCACTCACAAGTACACACCCAAATTATCTATCCAATCTTTTAAACCTACATGTATTTTCATAAGAAAATGACAAATGTATAAACCTTGTGATAATAACATCAATAAATTGTATAATAATCCTAGATGAGATTCCCATATATCGTATGCACCATGACAAGATCATGCATTCTACCAAGTAATCATATAGGAAATAGGCACTTATTGATCCTTGTTGCATAGTGCACTAATAGGTTACTAAGTAAGGGAATTTATATTAGTTCTGGAAAGGGACCATGGTCTCGCCATACTAGGAACTCTTTTATGGAATCCATTCAAACACTCAAAGAATAGAGAATGGTGGAAGTTGAAAATTGAGACTCACAAACTTCAAGAATATTTTTATAGACAGAAAATTTTGATGTGCAGATGGAAAAGCAAGTCTCATAAACTCTTCATCTTATGTTTTCAATTGTGACCAAAAAATCATAGAATTTTGTGAAATTGAATATATTTTATATCTTTACATATCTTTTTTTCTCTTAAAATTTTAAAGATTTTCACTGTGTAGTGTGCAAAAATATTCATTTTTGTATGAACACAAAAAAAATATTACACTGAATACAAAAAATTATGTCATCTGAGTGGCACTTTTAGAGCATATCTATTGAATAGAATTCTTTCTTTGTAGGATTAAAAAAGACAGAAATGTTATATTTTTGTATACACTTGTAAACAGTGTATTTGTTGATTTCCTTAATACGTTATTAGAAGACAACCCGTTTTAGGCCATTTTTTTTCCTAATAGCGTCAAACTTTTATACCTATGCAAAGGATGAAAACAAAATCACATATATAAGTGAGGAGCCAACGACACATAGTTGACCTAAAAACGTTGTTTTCGTTTAAACATATTTGTGATTCTTTAAACAAATTGCTAGTTTTGATTTTTTGCTTGATAATGAATACATACATATATACATTTACACATACATACATATATAAACACATATATCCATACATATATAAATTTACACATATTTACATACATACATACATAAACACATATATCCATAGATATGCAATATTGTGACATCTGAATTCGGTTAAATTTAGATCTATCATTTTTATTTTTTTTAAATTATACCCCACAGATTTTCAAGAAAAAAAAAACTCTTTTTGTGAAACCGAAATATGGATGTGGGGTTCTAAAGTAGGTCGCTTATTGATGCGTTACTGGAGTACATACAATTGTTTCTCACTACTCAGAACATTTTTTTTTAGTCATTCCTTGCTCCAAAAGTTCGCAAACAATAAGAAAATGTTGTTTGCTTATGCTAGATATTACTTTTATGGTCCCATTGGACTGTGGAATAAGGGATTCAAACAATGGAAGCACCTCTGGAAATAGGACATGAACAGATGGGTGGACTTTGAGGACCTTGAGCCTACTATTGTCGTCACATACAAGGAATGGAATGTTTTAGTGAGGAGACGCCAAGCTTGGGACCGTTTTAAAATCCGAGTGCTTATGGGACAAGACTCTCCGAACCGTATGGGCCTTAAATGGTATAATGGGAATCACCTCTCCAAGCTTCCATATGTCGAAGCTTGCAATGACATTCACATTAGTCTTAACAAGACATGGTGTCTCAACTGGACGGGACTTCGATGGGATATGAAATTTATGTCTATCTGGCACTCTCTCATTGAAAACAAAAAGTCGGTTCTCCTATGGCAAATCCTACACCGTGGAATATGGATCAATGAAAAAGCTAACAAGATCTGTGGGGTTCCGCCCTAGTGCAAGCGATGTTGCCATAGCAAAGAGGATATTGGTCACTTGTTCTTTGCTTGCCCTAAATCCCTTCAGTTATGGAGGGTCCTTGGTCATTTTTTGGGACTCCAAGAACAAATCAATTGGAAGCAAGCCCTCATTGGGGAAGCGATCCGTTGCTCTGCAGCATTGTGGAATACGATTAGGGAAGAGATCCTTTGGAAGATTTGGTGAGAAAGATGTGCTCAAAACTTTGGCAATACCCCCAAGGAGTGGTCGATCAAAAAGTCCCTTTTCCTTCTCGGCAAAAGAATTGCTAATTGTAAGAATAACCCCCCCCCCCCTTCAAACATCATAAAGAGCTACAATATGTCAACAATAAGCTTAAAACCAAGTGGGCTCCACACGATGGGGATGCAAAGTTTATCAACCTCCTCTATAACTCCATGTAAGCCTTGCAAGGCCTACCATGAAGGCTATGGCAGATCATCAGAATGAAAATTAGTCATCAGAAATATATCAGTTCGAAGCCAGCTCTACTAGGAGAAGCGAGTGGTCACTCCAAGACTCTCTGAAATGCTCGAAACTCTCGTCGATTGAGTATTCACTGTTCCTCCTTGGCAAAAGGATCGCTAATTGTAAGAAACCCCCCTTTTTTAGGAGTCATCAAGTATTCCTTTTGATCAAGAACACACTTTACCCATGTGGGCCCCGCATGAGGGTGATGAGTTGGCAATTAACCTTTTCTTGTAAGCCATCTACACTCTGCAAACGCTTCCCCACTCTCTGGGATTCAGGGGATCTCATGGGCACTAGTCCCCTTTTTTTTGTATTTTTCCTTTATTTAATTCAATTCCGGGAGAGTAGGCTAAGGTCAAACTTACTTTATTTAAAAAAAAAACAATCTTTTGGATTGTTTCCAAAGTTGGTACCACATTTCTCTTTTTGAATTTTCCAAAGACCTTGTGCTCTAATGGCATTCCACAATGAAGCAGAGAAATGATCACTTCTCCAAGTAGGGCTTGTTTCTAGTTAAATGGGGCTTGTAAAGAAAGGATTCTACCCACTTTTGGCCGAACCAGGAGGCTGTTAGGGCACAAGAAGAAAAAGGGGATCCACCTCTTCTTTGCCATTGAAACAATGCTTATACCATGGCAAGGCCCCCCAAGTTCTATTGGCTTTGACATTACGAAGATTTCCCCTGTGGAGAATGACACATAAGAATCATTTTTTTATTCTCAATGATGGGATGCCAAAGGTTACCAAACTTGACATCCCATCTGATATTCAGCCAATTTTAACACTATTTCCTATTAAGCGAAGGATAAAGATCCATTCTGAATACAAGGAACTTATCCAAGTTCTAATGGTTTTGCCATTTTAAACTTTGTAACATAGGGCATTGCCTTGGCGGAGGTTGGAGTCTGAGGAGCCTCAAGGAAACATTCTTTTTCTTAAGAAAAAACAAGCATCATAGTCCACTTGCCAATCCGTATTAACGTCTTCGAAATTGATCCATTGTCTTCTTTCTTCATTCCACAGATTGTTTCACAATGCAAATCCTTTGCTCCATAATTTCTTTGCTCTTTCAAGATTGTTCGAGTTGACAAATCTCACAATGAAGATGACGATGCTACGTACTTTCTCGTGATTGTTGTTTGTTATTAGATCTCCGAGTACTCTTCATTAATACGCTTTGACATTCATGATGAATAACTTAAAAAGCTATGAGTTCACGAGTATTCCCAAACTCATTTCAAATCTTTAACTGTTTAGGGATATTTTGATATCCATTTGAGGATAATAGTCTAATGAATTCAAAGCTGCATTCATGAGTCTATCTCAAGAAGTTTGGCTTAAAGCATCATTACTCCTTTTTTTACCTAACATCAGATGGATATTACGTTTATGATCCCATTGACCTATACATATATAGAAACTGTATAACGCTCACATACACACACACCTATATATATATATATATATATATATATATATATATATATATATATATATATATATATATATATATATATATATATATGTATAAATATATATATATACATATAATATATATATATATATATATATATATATATATATGCCTAAATTCTTGACATAAATTAATTAAAACAACAACTATACAAGAGAAGGGGGCATAGTGCCAATGGGTTGCCCCTTATCTCACAAGTCAGTGGTCGGTAAGACAATACTGACTACCCTAAGGTAGTCCTTACGTTTATGGAATGCTATAAAAATTCTAACTTAGAATCTTTAACCCTAATTATAAAGCAGGTTTATCATTTTTTCATTTCTCTCATTAGGAGCCCATGTACTTTGGATCTTGTTATTCTCCCAAACAAACACCCTATGATCTCTACAGGGTAGAGACATTTTAAAATTACCACTTCTTCTCCTTATAAAAAGGCTCAAGGGCTTTCCAGTTAACCACTCTTTTGGATTGATTCCAAAGTTTGTAGTGCATCTCTCTTTCCGAATTTTCCAAAGAGCATCTCCTCTAATGACATTCAACAATGAAGCAAAACAATGATCACTACTCCAATTAGGACTTTTTTCTAGTTAAAAGGGGTTTGCAAAAATGGATTCTCCCCACTTCGTGCCAAACCAAGAGGCTCTTAGGGCACGAGAAGAAAAAGGTGATCCACCTCTTCTCTACCATTGAAACAATGCTTACACCATGGAGAGGCCCCGCAGATTCTCTTGGTTTTGACATTAGGCCAAATTCCCTACTAGAGAATGCCACATAGGAATCGAGTTTATATTCTCAATATAGGATGCCAAAGGCAACAAAAGTTGAAATCCCATCTGATGTTCTTCGAATTTTAACACCATTTTTTATTAAGTGAGTGCTAAAGATCCATTATGAATACTAGGAATCTTATCCAAGTTATTGTGGTTGTGCCATTTTAAACCTTGTAACCTAGGGCATTGCCTTGGAGGAGGCTGGACTTTGAGGGGTCCCAGGAAAACATTGTATCTCTTAAGAATGACAAATCATTATAGTCCACTCGCCAATCTAGATTAATGTCTTCAAAATTGATCCATTGTCTTCTATTTTAATTCCATAGATTATTCCACAAGAGAAATCTTTTTCTTCATAATTTATTTGCTCTTTCAAGATTATTGGAGTTGAAATATCTCATACCCTTGATTGGGAATCAAATTGAATCGTGTTTCCTAATACTAAAAACCCACTTACAATCATGATTGATCTTGAGGGAAGGTTTTACCTTGTTCCAACTTGTTCATACCAAAACATGCGAACGTGAGCCTTTGGGGATTATAGAAAAAGGAGAATATGCGAGGTTCTACCTTGTTCCAACTGCGAACGTGAGCCTTTGGGGATAAAAGGAGAATAGCAAGGTCAATAAGTCGTGCCCCTTCCATCTAGGTAGGCAAGCAAGAGTTATGCCACTTCTTTTCCTAAAAATCAATTTGGCCTATGAGGTGTCCATCTTGCTCCATGCTTTTATTAGCCACTTGGCTTCCAACTAGTCAACTGAGCCCTCAATGTCTAGAATTCAAGCCCTCCCCACTATTTTTTACTTGTACAATAATTCCATTATATTTTGGATATACCCCTTCTGTTATAATTACCTATCGAAAGATAATTTTAGGAAAATGTTTCCAGCTTACTTAAATTAGTGTCTTTTGGTCACCAACAAGCTAGGAAATATATTATGAAGGCTATGAGGAAGGTTTTGACTACCATGGCATGACTCTCCTGATTAATTTGCATACCCTTCCAATATCCCAACAGTTTACTCGATCTTTGAAAAAAAGAATACCTTGCAAGGATTCCTTCGCAGATTCAAAGCCCTCCCAAACATCAACGATAGCCTCAAGGATGGACCTACCCTTACTCAGTCATTTTTTATCAACATTGTTCCAATACTTTAGATGGCAAGAAATGCGATTAGCAAGGAACTTTGGAAAAATCTTGTACCTTGTTTGTAGCATTATAATAGGCTGTTAATTTTTAAGTTCTATTTTTTTATTTTCTATGGTGAACTAATTTGATCACACCTTTGTTTAGACAATCTCCCAACACACAAAATTGATGGCCTCTTTCCAGATGAACATGTGGGTCCACCAATACTAGCTAAAAGGATTTAAATAAGTCATTGTTGAAACCATCCAAACCGGGGATTTCACCATTAGGAAGGGAATCGATAGCATCTAAAATTTTTGTGTCGGAGATGGGAAAATGTAGCAATGCTACCATATTCTCAAGTACAATTTCTGATAGTTCTATAATGTTTTGAATAATGATGTGAATTCTTGTTAGTGAGTCTCTGTAGATAAAGATGGTGAGTGAGTATTGGAAAACAAAGAGATTTTGAAGGGAGGAATAGTTCATGTGGTGTGTGTCCCCTAAGAACACAATGACATGAAAGGTTGGGTGGTATGGGTACTTGGATATCGGTATCTCTGGGTGTTTGTTGGCATAACTACCATGGATTATAGCGAGCTAGTGGTTTTCTCATCAACATCTACCACTCCTATATTTTTGGTGAATAAATGAATTGTTTCCATAAATGGTTCCCCAAAACCACTATTATTAAAGTCTTGCTAAAATAAAGCATGACTTTATTTGGCATTTAATTGGTTTCAACCTTGAACTTCTTCCATTCAAGTGTATTATCTTCGTAATGCACGTGTGTATGTGGGTTGGTCAAGTTTTTTCCCCTTCTTCTTGTTCTTGTTCTTGTTCTTCTTGACATTCTTAATCTATTTCTCTATCACTTTGGGAGTCAAGGTATCTAAGGCATTCATATCATTGAGATACATATTGGGGGTCTAAAAATTCAAAATCTAGCATAAGGTCAGGTATTTCAAACTCAAAAGCTGGACTTGCCTCTTGGGTAGCTATTTAACAGATATGAAATATAAAGGCCTCTTTTGTCACAATTTATGCTTGTGCAATGTCACATTTGATTACTGTGTGCTCTTCGGAGTTGTCTCCCTTAGTCTACACGAGAGGGCACAAAATATCCATTGGGACGGGTGGGTCCACAAGTTGAAGCCACATTGTGAAGGTAATGGTGTGGGTGAATTTAGAGTTTACTGCAAACAAGGCATAGTGTCTCACCTTCTCTTTGTCTGATAAGAGATTGATCCTTTGCCCTTGAGTATTTCTAACTAAAGCTGAATGAGTGGGTGTTCCATAGGCATGTCATGTGGCAGACACATGTATAGAATTTGTGTAATAGCACAACAAGCATTCAATACATGTTTTTGAGCCATCTTGCATTACGGGAATATAACTCGCAATGATTCAGTGAGGTAGATCAGTCTACAAGGATGCATTCTACATGACGTACAGGTTGAAACATATCTTCTCATGTGGTTGTATGAAGTAGTCTTGACCATGGAAAGCAAAGTGTTGCATAAACAATAGTGGACTGGTTCATAATGATGGTAGACATCTGTGAGAGATTCAAAACCTCACTTTTCTTCATTTCATCCAAAAGTTGGGCCTCCTTATGTGAAGATACATCAGCTAGCGAAATTCTTTAGGGCCTCTCTTGCAAGCTTGTATGTGGGAATAACTTCTTTAATGTTGATCTTGTAGGACAGAAGGGAGCAAAAATGTTATGTGAACATCCTTGTTGATGTCAACTTGTAATGTACGAACAAAAAATATTGGCAACACTAAAATTTTTTTCTTGGGATATGGATCTAGCAACTACTTTTTGAGTCTAGAATTAGCCATATGGGGCATAATTGATGAGAATTCTATAGAGCTTCAAACTTATATTTAAAAAGCTGAAAACAACCTCATCGATGGCCATATTCTAGTTTGGATTCCCAAATGTATTTGACATTAGCCAAAGGTCCTATGAGACCCAAGAACGTGTAATTTTGGGTGGATGATATTGGTGGAGTTGAGAGATGGATCATTGATAGGTACTTTGCCTTGGAAATCTACAAATTGTGGTGGGTGGAGTAAGGAGTACCCCTCTATAGGGATTTCTCTATAGTTGACACACATGGAACAAGTTCCACCTAGCGCCACACATGGAACAAGTTCCACCTAGCGCGATGCTACGTATTCTCTACTAAGACAATTCCACCTAGCGCGATGCTACGTATTCTCTACTAAGACAAGGAAAATTACTTGTTAATATCATAACAGTTTCTAGTATGGCGATACCATGGTCCCTTTCCAAAACTGATATAACTTCCCTTACTTAGCACCGATTAGTGCACTATGCAACTGGGATCAATAAGTTCCTATTTCCTATATGATTACTTGGTAGAATGCATGATCTTGTCATGGTGCATACGGTCTATGGGAATCTCATCTAGGATTATTATACAATTTATTCATATGATTATCACAAGGTTTATACATTTTTCATTTTCTTATGAATTTACATGTAGGCTTAAAAGATTGGATAGATAATTTGGGTGTGTATATGTGAGTGGTATGACATGAGAGCACTAGGGGGCTGATCTAGGAGTAATATAGGTGTCCACTTATAGACAGTATGAGGGTGATTAGTAGAGGGCTTTTGCAATTTAGGTTGCACTTCATTATATTAGGTTTGAGCATAAGAATTGAACCAAGGGTTTCTGAGAGAGCTACAACACAATTGTTGCATGCCATGATGGGCTTGAGTGTGGGCACATGGGGCACATGGGGTGTGTGTGGAATGGGAATTTAGGTTCAAATTAAAAAACTTGAGTGTAGGCACACGCGTTGGCATCATTCAATTGTTGGGGGATGAAGCTTCACAACAAAAGAGAGATGTAACACAAGAAATGCAAGCTTCCCCTCCAATATCTAAGGATGAGCCACCACCTAAGACATCGTTCAAGGAAGGGATCAAAAAATAAGGACGAAGACTAGTCATGATGGAGTTAATGACAATTTTTTAAGATTCCTCTGATGAAGAAAGTGTTAACGAGCCACCACAAAACCATGATCATATCCCGGTGAACCATCTAGTAACACAAGGAGGCAAGACACTCCCTATGGGATAAGGGTAAAGAACAATTGATGAAGAAAGAGAACAAAGTCAACATGCATACATGGCAGAGCATGTAATTGATGAGGCACGAACATCTAGCCATGCTCCAAAAAGAAATAAGAAGTATCAACCACATTGTAGACCACAACGACCACAAACCAACATCCCTCCAAATGCAAGAGCACAGGGGGCGAAAAGCAAACCAGAGCCTTTGCAAAGACTTGGCATTATCAAAAAATTATGGAGATTCTTATTGTATGAAGGTCATTAGCAAGAGTTGTGAAGGAAGAGCTTTGAAGCTATTGCACCCTGCTTCGTATTCAAGGGATAGCCATTGAGGCAATCCAAGAAGCTCTAGAGGCATATCTTATATCAATGATGGAAGACTCTAACATGTGTGCTATCCATGCAAAGAGAAAGATAATACAACCTAAAGATATGTAGCTAGCTAGAAGGATTAAAGAGAATAACCCTTAACATTTCTAAAGTCTTTTATTGAGAGAAATTTTTGTATATCCCAAATCATTAATATGATCTTCTTCTTATTAATTTTTCTTCTCCAAGTGTTTTCCTCTTAGTCTTCATGTTTTGAAGTCTATGTCTCTTAAGTATATAAAATTATCTCTATTTCATTGCATATGAGTATCTTAGTCTTCCACACCGTTTATCAAGTTAAAAAAATATTTCATGTACACGAGGTGTGCATTTTGTGCTTACGATGCTTGCAATGGACAAGAATACCAAAAAAAAAGGCCCACACAAACTTGCATTTTTGTGGTAGGCCTTTTCTTTGGCTATTCTTTTTTCTTAATAAAGAAAGTTTGTCCTTAGCCTACTCTCCCAGACTTGAATTAAATAAAAGAAAAGTACAAGAGAAGGGGACTAGTGCCCATGGGATCCCCTCCATGAGGGTGATGAGAGGGTGATTAACCTTCTTTGTAATGCCATCTAAACCTTGTAAAAGCTTCTTTGGCTATTCTTGGCTATCAAACCACAAGGCATGATCATTGGAGGATATGGTTTGCCTTATCTCAAGTTCAAATCATGTAATCCCTTTGTACAAGAGAGCAATAATTGTGATGCATACTTACATGTACATATACATTGATGCATGTTTATATGCACCCACAGGGGTCCAAATGTTCTCTAGTGCACTCAAGAAGGCCTAAGAATGCCAAGACAAGTTTTCCATAGAAATGCAGGTATAGGCCCTGCAAACATTTTGTAGGGCCCATACCCGTGTTTCTATGGAAACCCTTTTTTTGGCATTCCTCGGCCTTTAGAAGCCAATTGCACAACATAAAATTCAAAGAAAATTTGATTACACTATGAAAAACATATGAAGTATGTTGTAAATAACATAAAGGCACAATAGACAGATGAATGCACATGTGAAAAAAGAATAATTTCTATTTTAAGTGTTTACAATTGGCTCTTGGGCTTAAGCCTCTCCACTACATTATTTCTTCGTTGAAAATATTGTGGCAATTCATAAGTCGAAACTGATTGGGATATGACATGGGTGTTTGTCTGTCCAAGACCCACAAGAATTCCTATTTCACCTAATATTTTTCCTCTTAAGTTTTTGTCTAGGGTAGTAATGGAAAAAGACTTTCTAACCAAATTTACAGAATTGGTACCTTGCATTATTGCAGATAGGGACAAAATTTTGCTCAAGGCCTTCAAACAACAAGTCATGAAGTTTCCTTGAGGGGAATAGTTCTTGTGGATAATTATAAAATGTTCCTTTGGAAAATTTCCAATGTAATCTTCGAAGTAAGAGTCATTCCCACGATCAACCTAGTGACCACCACTCCTTCCTATGAGTTTATCGACTTCAATTGCTTCTTAAATGTAGATATTTAATGAGTAGAAATATGAAACATATTCA